>CAKJTW010000237.1:0-193499 GCA_917880005.1 Nanger dama | reverse complement strand
TTTAGGAAGGAAAAATATTTGAGTCTTCTCAATCACTCAAAAATAATCACATTTCTTTCTCCATTTGTTTTGGTTTGTTTTCCATTTTTAGGGATTGCCTTTGCTTTTTTTTCTTTCATTTTTGAAAATTACATAAAACATTTAAATCTTTCCAAATTCAGAACTATGTAATAAGATACACCCTCAGTCTTGCTTCCCTACCTCACCTTATAAGTAACCATTTAAATTAGTTTCTGGCTTATCTTTTCAAGGTTTCTTTCAAAAACTATAGAAAATGCACATATATATTTCACCCCCTTCCTTTGATTAAAAAACAGCACTTTGTACATACTGCACACTAGGCTTCCCCTTGTTTTCCCTCAGTAATGTATCTTGGTCATCCCTCTATGTCAGTAGAACTTTCTTATTTCTTTTTGTAGCTATGTAGGGCTCCATTTTGTGGATGCATCCTACTTTAACTGTCCTCTTAGAGATGGACATTTGGATTGCTTTCTGTCTTTTACTAGCCTAAATAATGCCTCAATAAAAACCGTGTCCATATGTCACTTCATATTTTTGTCAATATATATATATACAATGTTGTATTATTTTCAGGTATACAGCAAAGTGATTATATATATATATATACATATATATACAAATGTTGGTATATATATATATACTGTGTTATATATATGTCCAGATTCTTTTCCCTTATAGGTTATTACAAAATTTTGAGTATAGTTCCCTGTAAGTATATCTTTGAGACACAGTCCTAGAATTAGGAAGGCTAGATCAAAAGGTAATGCATATACATAATAAATATATACATATTAAATAAATAAATACAGAGATAAAGAGAGAGACAGGGAGTCAAAAGGAGAGAACATGGCAAATTCATGCCTGGTGTCTGAAAAATTGCTCTTCCAGAAGCAAGATAACCTCATTAAAGAACCTGCACCATGGTGAGTTGTAAACAGACAGCTAAGGAAGGGGCATTGTCTATGTTGTTAAGGGGACTGCTGACAAGACCCAGTAGAAGAGTCACTGAGAAGATATCAACATGTACCATGGAAAGGAACACCAGTACCAGACCATGTTATTACTGGTGACTAAGGCCTGGCTCAGTTGTGGGTTGTGGTCTTTAATGTTTACCAATTTGCCTTTCATGTCACTTGCCCATGACTGGGACCGTAGTCACTGTAGGTTAGAGTTGAGTGTACCTAACCCCAGCTTGATGAAAGGGAAACAAAACTCATACCTCTAAGCAAAGTTGAACATGATGTAACAGGGACCATAAAGGAAGGTGGCAGCATCCATCCTACAAAGCACGTTCAATGGCCCCTGTGAAAGGCGGGACCAGCAAGAATACTGAAATGGGTGCTTTCAGACACAACCGAATGAATCTGATGAAGTTTGGACCTGGTGAACAAGTGCAGCCGTCAAGGCCTTAGAGTAAATGGGTTACTCACGTGTCCAGTTCTTTGGGGATGCCCCTGACACGGAGGTCTAGGCAGACTTTGTTGAGGATGTCCTTAGGCTGCACAGGCCCAAGGGTGACATAGGTGGTGTTCCTGTTCTTCATTATGGCACTGGCAGCTGCACAGGGTGTGCTGACGAAGGAGACAGGGACATGATGATGAAGATGGGAACAGACCGGATAAGCTTTTCCATAAAGGTCCAGGAGGCTGAATCGATAAACTGGCCCTCATCAATGATTAAAATAATCCTTTCCTCTTTCACTGTCTAAACAAGGTGAAGAAATAGAAAGAAAAATGCTGTAGGACTTCAGGGTTTTTTGGTTTTGTTTTGTTTTTTTGGCTGCACCACCAGACTTGTGGGATCTCAGTTCCCTGACAACGGACTGAACTTGGGCCACAGCAGTGAAAGCACTGAATCCTAGGTAGACCACCAGGGAACTCCCATGACTTCAGTTTTTATACATATGTATGGGTATAATGTATTTCTACTGAGTTTTGCGAAGCTAAGTTAAATCTTTTCTTTCCAGTATCTTTGTGATAATTTAGATTCTGCTAACTTGGAATTTGTGACCATTGGGACTGAACTGGCTGGAAGAAACTCGTACTTGGTCAGATCTTTGTGACAAGATAATGTATAGGATAGATGGGTTGTAGTCAAGTTAAACACCCATCACATAAAAATAACTGAGATTTACTTCAAGTCATTCTAATTTATCGAAAAATGAAGGTCTCCTGGAAATACTTATTTGACATTTATTCAGCCAACATCTATTCAACGTCTTTACCAAGCACTCACTGGGCTGGGTGCTGGAGGCAAAGTGCTGAGGGGATTTGATCTGGTCTTTGCCCTGCCAGCAGTTTAGGCTGTTCTAGCTTGAATTATAGCACCTTACACTTAACAAGATCCAGTGTCCTTTTTTCATGTAGACTACGTTTCCCTAACTAGTCTGAATGATTTATTTACTCATTAAGCATTGACCGTGCATCCTTTAGTGTCAGGTGCTGTTCTAAGCACTGGGGATGCAGTATTAGACAAAACACAGAGCTCACATTTTAGCGGCAGCCCTTGTGTAGTGGGCTCTATATTTCCATAGTGTAAGATATCTAAATGGAGAAAACTTTTCCCATTCTTTCTGCTCCAGACTACTCTTGGCTTCTCTTGGTTCCCTCTGAGAAGTGATTGTTAAGCAATTCTTTCCCGCTACATGTTTTTATAAACCAAAGCAGTGAAGGGTACTTTCAAATTTCAGAAGACAAAGCCTGTCTTATCACATACACATTCTGGAGTCTTATATAGCCTGTCTTATTGCACACACATTCTGGAGTCTTATAGAGCCTGTCTTATCGCCTACACATTCTGGAGTCTTATAGAGCCTGTCTTATCGCCTACACATTCTGGAGTCTTATAGAGCCTGTCTTATCGCCTACACATTCTGGAGTCTTATAGAGCCTGTCTTATCGCCTACACATTCTGGAGTCTTATAGAGCCTGTCTTATCGCCTACACATTCTGGAGTCTTATAGAGCCTGTCTTATCGCATACACATTCTGGAGTCTTATAGAGCCTGTCTTATCGCATACACATTCTGTCACCAGATTGTAAGCTCTTCACTGACTCTGAGAACATTTTAATGAATAGGGGTTAGCATCCCATTGTTTTGTTTTGTATTTGACTAACATCTTTAAAACTCATATCTTTAAAAAATATCTTATGGGCAGATAGGAACGTGAGTTTTAGTCATAGAATGGTCTTATCAGTGAATTATTTGTGAATTGAGGAGAGTAAAGCAAGAACCAAAAACCCCACGTGAATTCAATAGTACATCACTGGCCCCAGCTTCTATAGGTTTAAAATAAGAAGACTGAAGACTCCCTGGTGGTCCAGCAGCTAAGACTCTCTGCTCCCAATGCAAGGGGCCCAGGTTTGATCCCTGGTCAGGAAACTAGATCCCACACGCTGCAACTATAAGATCTTGCATGCCGCAATGAAGACTCAAGATCCTGCATGGTGCAACTAAGACACAGAACAGCCAAATAAATTAAAAACAATTTTTAAAAAATAGATTGAATTGGGTCATATCTAATGTGAATAAAAGCCAACATTTACACTGCACCTACTATGTTCCCAGCACTGTGTGATGCATTTCCATAAATTAACTCATTAAAAATCTTCATAATGTTTACAGAGGGGGCACTATTGAATCTATTTACTGAGAAAATTAAGGCACAGAGAAGTTAAGCCACTTGCCCAAGATCACGCTGATAGTAAATGATCCAAAGATTGTCATCATAGCAGTGAGTCAAAGCACAGCTTTAGTCACAGTTTCCAACTAGATTTGGAGCAGAACCACTGAGAAATTTAAAAAACAAACTAAACAGATTTCTAGGCCCAAACCAAGCCTTTTTCAGTTTCAGGTAGAACTCATAAATACATATATTTTATCAAGCTTCCTGGATATTTGTGATGCAAACAGTTCTTAAAATCTGACATTTAGAAATTACTGATATGGCCTTATTTGGCTGCAGTGGAGAAGGAGGAAGTTCTATTGTACATTTATTGCCACAAACTTGAATTGTTTATTATGTGCCAAACATTCTTCTGGTCAATAGTGATACAAAAATGAATAAGAGGCTCCCTCTCCTTAAGAAGTCCACAATCTCCTGAGGGAGAGAGACACAGATTCAGTAGCAAATTGCAATACAGTATGGAAAACATGATAAGAAGTATGTTCACAGTGTTACAGAAGCACAGTGGGAGAGGAATTAGTCATGCCTTGTGATTTGGGGGAGTTCTCACTGAAGAGGTGACACTGAACGATGAGTAGCATTTCTCCAAGGTTAAAAAAAGTCTTTTGGCTTTTATCTCATCAGTATTGAGAACTGTTTGACTAGTATAAAGCAGAGGTTGGAGCAACTTGCATACACTCTGGCAGTTATATGGAGGGTGAATTGCAGTGGAGAGGCATGGTGCACAGAGATTAGCTGGAAAGCTATAGTAATAGAAGAAAAAGAGCCTGAACTATAGTGGGGAACCCAGGATGCATGGGATTTAGAGTCGGTCTGAGGCAGACATGTAGGACTTGGCCACAGTGTGGATACAGAAGGTGTGGCAAAGAGTGAGGAAGGTAGCAAAGATAACTTGAATGATGTGTGAACTTGTTATTAACGAAATCAAAGGTCAGGATAGGGTGAGGAAGATAGGGTACTGAAGCAGGGGGAAAAATGAATTTAGTGTTAGACACTGAACTGAGTATGATTCCCCATATCTAAGTGGAATACACAGAAGGTTCTTCTGAATATGGTTCTGGTGCTTATAAGAGAGCTAGGGAATGGGATACAAAGTTGGTGATCAACCGCATATAATGCACAGTCATGATATTACTCAGAGAGAAAAAAGTTAACATTGGCTGAGTGGCTTCAATGAAAGAGACTCTATTCTAAGTGTTTTACACATAATCTAGTCATTTAAACCTTATAACCCTGTGAGCTGGGTACAATTATTTCTTCACTTTATAGAAGATAAAGTAAAAGCATAGACAGGTTGAGTCATTTGATCAAGCTTACCTAGGTAGCAAACAATAGGCCTAAGGGCTCAAGCTCTTATAGTCAGACTATGGAGCCTATATACATAACTGGTTTGATAGATGGCTTCTTACACAGAGGGAGGGAAAAAAAGAGGACTGGTTTTAAGAAGAGGCCAAACTCCCAGGAGTAATGTTAAAGGACTCCTTTCAAATACAACTAAATTCTGAATAGATTCTCACCTTGGGGTTTCGAAGGATGGAGGACAATGAAACACTTTGGGTTAAAGCTTTCACATAATTCACGGCTTCTTGTCATTGGAATCCAAACTCTTGAGGCAACCTGGCTTTGTGGTGGGTGAGACACCCAGTTTCTCCCCTCCCCTCCTTTATTTGACCCATAGACGCTCTTACTTGCTCCAAGATCTTCATAAACAATGCTTCCAGCTGCTTTTGCTTTCTCATGGTGCTCATCTTGGAAACCTCTCGTGAAACAGGGAACTATATGAAAAATCATAAGAATATTGAGTATTGGAAAACAGCAGAAGGAACTACTAGTTGTATGTCTTTGGCAGTTCACTCTATTGCTCTGTGCCTTAAAATCTTCGTATGTTAGATAGTTCATAAGATCTCTTCCAGCTCTAACACTCTATGTCATTGAATCTAATAGACATGAGAAAAAATAGGGCACACTCTTATCTTTCCATTGGCAATCACCTTTGGGAGCAGAGGGATTTTATGCCCTTGACTAGCTAGTATAGTATACCTAGGATGGGAAGGTGAGGGAAAAAGAAAAAGAATCAGCAAGTGGTTATTTGGATTTTCTTGAGTCTGGTACCAATATATCTTAGGAAGGTGGGTGCTCATTCAAGGATTGGGAGCCATTTCCTTACCACCTCGGATGCCCCAGATGAAAAAAAGAAAAGCCAAAGAGATGCAGTGTCATAAAGCATGACAGAGGGGTGGCCTCACCTGCCCCTTAACAACTTCTCACAGGAGTCTAAACGCCAGCTCGTTACCTGCACATGGAAAATGTCATTAAGAATACAATGGAACTTCTCATCCAACAGTGACTTGACTTTATTTTGAAGGTTAGTCTGTCGTTCTCTATAATGTTTGCAAGTATCCAGACCTAGTACAGTGGCCATGAGTATCTGGATGGTAGAAAAATTTTGATTGAAGCTGATCTTAGTCAACACAATAGCAATAGTCCTGTTTATAAGAAAGTCAGGAATCAGAGAGAGTTTTTAAATATATTTTTTGGGAAGGGGGAAACTTGGACACAGTCAACACACATGGAGAATATCACGTGAAAATGGAGGCAGAGATTGGGGTAGTGCTTCCCCAAGCCAAGGAATACCAGTGATCGCCAGCAAGCCACCAGAAGCTAGGAAAGAGGGGCAAAACAGATTGTCCCTCACAGCTGATGAAAGGAACCAACTTTACGACACCAGGATCTTAAGACTTCTGTCCTCCTATATACAGAGACAGTATACTTTTGTTGTTTAAGCCATCTAGTTTGTGGTGCTTTGTCACGGTAGCTCTAGCAAACTAATACAACACTTGGGTACTATAAGTACTCAGTAAGTGATGGAATAAATAAAATGTCTTCTGGTTATTTTGAATTATTCCTAAGCAATGTTAAATACATTTAAAAACTGGCCTCTCTCAGGCCTGACATTTAAAGAGAGTAGAGACATAGCCAAAACTAAGACTATAAGAATTTCTCCTCAAAGCCTTTATGTTAGATGGTGAGCAGATGTGTGACACAGTTACCGTTGTCTTGGTTATCGTCACTGTTGTAGAATACCACACTGCTCACCTCCATGAGACAGGCTGTTCCAAAGACAGCCCCCAAGACATTCCTTCTTTGAAAAGAGACAAATAGCAAGAGGCAAGTACACTAGTTCTGCCTTTCAAAGGAAGATCCAGAGGCCTTCCATTCTCTAACCACATTCTCAGGGCTCAATGGTTTGAACTAGTGATTCCCTGTCAACTACAGGATAAACATATGTATTTGCTTCAGACCAAATCTAGCTTTGGTTTCAGCATCTATACCATTTGTTCTCAAACTGTCTGAGCATTAGGAAACTTAAAATATCAATATCCAAGCCCCTCCAGGCATTAAATTAGGATCTCAAGGAGTCAACCCAGCTTTTATTTTCTCACTTCAATATGTTTCTCATTAATTACTTATTTAGCATAAGGGCCATGATACCCAATAATAACTGATAGATTGTGGGTAGTTTATAAGAGGCAACCTATAAAAGAAGAGGAACATTAAAACAAATGAAATTCTTAAGGATGTCAGGATTCTCTGGATCCACAAAAAACTGGTCATTGCAAGACACTCACCTGTGGTTCTCACCTTGGGCCAGGTACTCAATTTCCACAAGTATCTGACTTTTTCTGTATCCTGATACTCCTTCATACATCAGGACTTGACTGCAGTTAGACATCAAAAATTTCTCCATAGTACACGTAAAGTATTTGATCTCCTCCTCACGTCCTGTTATTTTTGTTTTTCAAAAGGGAGCAAACTCAATCAACATGAAATTGTCTAGAGATGTAAAAAGCACACAGTGATACTGCTTCTAAGAATACCCTTGGAATTTCCATGGCATTGTTCATGGAGTTTCTTGAGGTCCGGTGCACTTTAAAATTTTAAAAAATCATCAGCTAGAACTTTACAGTTAGTAGTGTGGTTTTACAGGTTTGTTTGTTTTGTTTTGTTGATGCCCATAAGCTGTGAGGGAAAGGATTCTTATAATGTTCACTATGATGTCAATTTAATTTTAGTGTAGCAAACTGAGATTTGCTTAGAATATACAACCAGGAATTAAATCAGGGTTATCTGACCCTAATGCTTGTTTTCTTTTCCTTTTTCTATTTTTTCTATAACACATTAGAAGTAACTACAGCTTATTACATTAAGAAATCAATTTATAAAGTTAAGGTTCTCATGTTATACAGGATGGATAAAATATTTTTACTTTTAATTCTATGAAGGAAACTTACTCTTTGTAAATGAGAAACTATACTTACTCAGGGCTACAAGAAGAGTTACCAGTGATAAAAAAATCAATTTGTTTTTTTTTTAAACCTCATATATATGATTAATCATAAGAACAACATAAATTTTAAAAATAAATTATACCATTTTTCTGATTATAAAACTAACATAAGCTCACTGTAGACAATATAGAAAAATTAGAACAAGAAAACAGGAAAATAAGTCACCTTGGGTTACAACCCTATCATTCTTAATTTTCTTATGTTTTTAAATATGAATAACAGAATACCCTGACTGAAATCTCAAACTCAGCCTACCATCTTTGAAACCTCGGTGGACAGGAGTCACAGAAACGTGTTGCTGTTGTTCAGTTGCTCAGTCACGTCTGATTCTTTGCAACCCCACGGATTGCAGCATGCCACTCTTGCCTGTCCATCACCAACTCCTGGAGATTGCTCAAACTCAAGTCCATCAAGTCGATGATGCCATCCAACCATCTCATCCTCTGTCATCACCTTCTCCTCCTGCCTTCAATCATTCCCAGCATTAGGGTCTTTTTCCTAATGAGTCAGTTCCTTCCATCAGGTGGCAAAGCTGATGCAGCTTCAGCTTCAGCATCAGTCCTTCCAATGCATGTTCAGGATTGATGTCCTTTAGGATTGACTGGTTTGATCTCCTTGCAGTCCCCAAGGGACTCTCAAGAGTCTTCTCCAACACCACAGTTCAAAAGTATTAGTTCTTCAGTGCTGAGCCTTCTTATGGTCCAACTCTCACATCCATACGTGACTACTGGAAAAACCATAGCCTTGACTAGACAGATCTTTGTTGGCAAAGTAATGTCTCTGCTATTAAATATACTGTCTAGGTTGCTCATAGCTTTTCTTCCAAGGACCAAGCATTTTTTAATTTCATGGCTACAGTCACCATCTCCAGTGATTTTGGAGTCCAAGAAAATAAAGTCTGTCACTGTTTCCATAGTTTCCCCATCTATTTGCCATGAAGTGATGGGACTGGATGCCATGATCTTAGTTTTCTGAAAGTTGAGTTTTAAGCCAGCCTTTTCATTCTCTTCTTTCACTTTCATCAAAAGGCTCTTCAGTTCCTCTTTGCTTTCTGCCATAAGGGAGGTGTCATCTGCATATCTGAGGTTATTAATATTTCTCTGAGCAATCTTGATTCCAGTGTGTGCTTCATCAAGTCCAGCATTTCGCATGATGCACTCTGCTTTTAAGTTAAATAAGCAGAGTGACAATAGACAACCTTGATGTACTCTTTTTCCAATTTTGAACCAGTCCATTGTTCCATGTCCAGTTCTAGCTGTTGCTTCTTGACCTATATACAGGTTTTGCAGAAGGCAGGTAAGGTGGTCTGGTATTCCCATTTTTAAAAGAATTTTCCACAGTTTACTGTGATCCACAGAGTCAAAGGCTTTAGTGTAGTCAATGAAGCACAAGTAGATGTTTTTCCAGAATTCTTTTGCTTTTTCTATGATCCAATGGATGTTGCCAATTTGATCTCTTGTTCCTCTTCCTTTTCTAAATCTAGCTTGAACATCTGGAAGTTCTCCATTCATGAAGCCTTACTTGAAGAATTTTGAGCATCACTTTGCTAGAGTGTGACATGAGTGCAATTGTGTGTTTGAAAACTCTTTGGCATTGCCCTTCTTTGGGATTGGAATGAAAAATTTTCACCTTTTCCAGTCTCATGGCCACTGCTGAGTTTTCCAAATTTGCTGGTATATTGAGTGCAGCACTTTCACAGCCTCATTTTTTTAGGATTGAAACAGCTCAGCTGGAATTCCATCAACTCCACTAGCTTTGTTCACAGTGTTGCTTCCTAAGGCCCACTTGACTTCACACTCCAGGATGTCTGGTTCTAGGTGAGTGATCCCACCATTGTGGTTATCTGGGTAATGAAGATATTTTTTTGTATAGTTCTGTTATTCTTGTCACCTCTTAATATATTCTGCTTCTGTTAGGCTCATACTGTTTCTGTCCTTTATTGTGCCCATCTTTGCATGAAATATTCCCTTAGCATCTCTAGTTTTCTTGAAGAGGTCTCTAGTCTTTCCTATTCTTATTGTTTTCCTCTATTTCTTTGCACTGATCACTTAGAAGTCTTTCTCATCTCTCTTTCTGTTCTTTGGAACTCTGCATTCAAATGGGTATATCTTTCCTTTTCTCTTTGCCTTTCTCTTCTTTTCTCAGCTATTTGTAAGGCTTCCTCAAACAACCATTTTGCCTTTTTGCATTTCTCTTTCTTGAGGATGGTTTTGATTACCACCTTCTGTACAATGTCACGAACCTCTGTCCATAGTTCTTCAGGCACTCTATCAGACCTAATCCATTGAATCTACTTGTGACTTCCACTGTAGAATCGTAAGGGATTTGATTTAGGTCATACCTGAATGATCTGTTCATGGGATTCTCAAGGCAAGATAACTGAAGTGGTTTGCCATTCCCGTTTCCAGTGGAAATTTCTGAAATAGATGGGAATACCAGACCACCTGACCTGGCTCTTGAGAAATCTGTATGCAGGTCAGAAAGCAACAGTTAGAACTGGACATGGAACAACAGACTGGTTCCAAATAGGAAAAGAAGTATGTCAAGGCTGTATATTGTCACCCTGCTTAATTAACTTATATGCAGGGCACATCATGAGAAACACTGGACTGGATGAAGCACAAGTTGAAATCAAGATTGCCAGGAGAAATATCAATAACCTCAGATATGCAGGTGACACTACCCTTATGATAGAAAGTAAAGAAGAACTAAAGAGCCTCTTGATGGAAGTGAAAGAGGAGAGTGAAAAAGTTGGCTTAAAGCTCAACATTCAGAAAACTAAGACAATGGCATCAGGTCCTATCACTTAATGGGAAATAGATGAGGAAACAGTGGAAACAGTGTCAGACTTTATTTTCTGGGGCTTCAAAATCACTGGAGATGGTGACTATAGCCATGAAATCAAAAGACATTTACTCCTTGGATGGAAAGTTATGACCAAACTAGGCAGCATATAAAAAGTAGAGACATTACTTTGCCAACAAAGGTCCATCTAGTCAAGGCTATGGTTTTTCCAGTAGTCATGTATGGATGGGAGAGTTGGACTATAAAGAAAGCTGAGCACTGAAGAACTGAGCTTTTGAGCTGTGGTGTTGGAGAAGACTCTTGAGAGTTCCTTGGACAGCAAGGAGATCCAACCAGTCCATCCTAAAGGAGATCAATCCTGAGTGTTCATTGGAAGGACTGATGTTGAAGCTGAAACTCCAATACTTTGGCCACCTGATGCAAAGAACTGACTCATTTGAAAATACTCTGATGTTGGGAAAGATTGAAGGCAAGAGGAGAAAGGGACAACAGAGGATGAGATGGTTGGATGGCCTCACCGACTCAATGGACATGAGTTTGAGTAAACTCCAGGAGTTGGTGATGGACAGGGAGGCCTGGTGTGCTGCAGTCCATAGGGTTGCAGAGAGTCAGATACAACTGAGCAACTGAACTGAACTGAATGGTCTAATGGTTTTCTCTACTTTGTTCAATTTAAATCTGAATTTACAATAAGGAGTTCATGATCTGAGCAACAGTAAGCTCCCGATGTTGTTTTAGCTGCTTGTATAGAGTTTCTCCATTCTCAGCTGCAAATAATAGAATCAATCTGATTTCAGTATTGACCATCTGGTGATGTCCATGTGTAGAGCCATCTCTTGTGTTGCTGGAAGAGAGTGTTTGCTGTGACACGTGCATCCTCTTGGCAAAACTGTTAGCCTTTGTCCTGCTTCATTTTGTATTCCAAGGCCAAACTTGCCTGTTACTTCAGGTATTTCTTGACTTCCTACATTTGCATTCCAGTTCCCTGTGATGAAAAGGACATCTTATTTGGTGTTAGTTCTAGAAGGTCTCACAGGTCTTCATAGAACTGTTCAGCTTCAGCTTCTTTGGCATTAGTGGTTGGGCCATAGATGGGGATTACTGTTATATTGAACAGCTTGCCTTGGAAACGAGCAGAGATCATTCCGTCATTTTTGAGACTGCACCCAAGTACAGCATTTTGAACTTTTTGTTGACTCTGAGGGCTACTCCATATCTTCTAAGAGATTCTTGCCCACAGTAGTAGATATAATGGTCATCTGAATTAAATTTGCCCATTCCGGTCCATTTTTGTTCACTGATTCCTAAAATTTTCGATGTTCACTCTTGCCATCTCCTGTTTGATTACTTCCAATTTATCTTGATAGACCTAATGTGCAGTATTATTCTTTACAGCACTGGATTTTACTTTCACTACCAGACAGATCCACATCTGGGCGTTGTTTCCATGTTGGTCTAGCTTCTTCATTCCTCTGGAGCTTTTTCTCCACTCTTCTCCAGTAGCATATTGGGCACCTACTGACCTGGGGAGTTCATCTTTCAGTGTCACATGTTTTTGCCTTTTCATACTATTCATGGGGTTCTCAAGGCAAGAATGCCGAGGTGGTTTGCCATTCCTTTCTCCAGTGGACCAAGTTTCATCAAAACTCTCCACCATGACCTGTCCATCTTAGGTGGCCCTACACAGCATAGCTCATAGTTTCATTGAGTTAGACAAGGCTGTGATCTATGTGGTCAGTTTGGTTAGTTTTCTGTGATTGTGGTTTTCATTCTGTCTGCCCTCTGATTGGAGAAGGCAATGGCACCCCTCTCCAGTACTCTTGCCTGGAAAATCCCATGGATGGAGGAGCCTGGTAGGCTGCAGTCCATGGGATCCCTAAGAGTAGGACACGACTGAGCGACTTCACTTTGACTTTTCACTTTGATGCATTGGAGAAGGAAATGGCAATCCACTCCAGTATTCTTGCCTAGAGAATCCCAGGGATGGAGGAGCGTCATGGGCTGCCGTCTCTGAGGTCACACAGAGTAGGACACGACTGAAGCAGTAGCAGCAGCAGCCCTCTGATGGAGAAGGATAAGAGGCTTATGGAAGCTTCCTGATGGGAGGGACTGGCTGAGGGTCAAATGGGGTCTTGCTCTAACATGTGGGGCCTTGCTTGGTAAATCTTTACTCCAATTTTCTGCTGATGGGTGGGGCTATGTTCCCTCCCTGTAGTTTGGCCTGAGGCCAAACTATGGTAGGGGTAATGGTGGTAATGGCAACCTCCTTCAAAAGGACTTATGTAAGGAGATGATCCAGAGAGATGATATGCTGATCCAGAGGGGGTTTCAGGATTGGGAACTCATGTACACCAGTGGTGGATTCATGTCAATGTATGACAAAATCAATACAGTATTGTAAAGTAAAATAAAGTAAAAATTAAAATAAAAATAAATAAATAAAATTAAAATTAAAAAGGACTTATGTCAGTATGCCCTTGCTCCCAGGACTGTTGGAGTCAGTGTCCCTGACCCTGCAGCAGGCCACTGTTAACCCATGCCTCCACTGGACACTCCTGCACAGTTACAGGCAAGTCTGGCTCAGTCTCTTGTGGAGTTATTCCTGTCAAAAGAGCTAGAGAACAAATAAGGGCTGACACTTCCTTCTTTGATGGACCGATTATTGTGGAGTGCCCTTTTTTTTCCCCCATTAATAGAATTAATACATACCCAAGTGTTATTTAAAATCTATTGAAAACCAAGACCACTGCTCTAAGTTTAGAATTTCATACAAAGAAGTTTACATGTTTATTTGGTAATGTAAATTTCTGGGTAAGATTTAGTGAGAACTACTCTGTAGACCATCCTGCTTCTTTTAGATGAAACATTCATTTCCTTTCTGAAAACGCATTTGAATTTGGTTTTGTGAGATGTGTAGTGCTCTTCTTTGGCTTAAAGTTTACACAAGAACAAAAAGGCCCCGAGGGCCCCAGAGCAGACTCTTCTAGCCTTTTGTGTTCTATCTGTATACAATACATAGAGGTAAGAACTTCATTCTTTCTTTAGTTGGGTTCTGAAATGAGTTTAACCTCTTGTCTTGAAGTATGCGTGCCTTGTTTCTATTTAAACAAAGTCCTAATATCTGAGAGTATTATATGCGTTTTTGACCCTTGAAAAAACACTTTTTGTTCACATTAGTTTTGTCAGTGTGCATACAGAAGTTCTTGTACAGGAGCTCTTCTAAGAGTACTTTCCATCCTGCTAACAGCAGACAGTCTGATTTTGCTTACAGCTTTAAAGAACGATATATAGGCCTGATTTTTATCTTATTCTAGCAACATCAGGGCAAAAAGGCAACTAGACCAGACTGCAAAATATATACATATTATACCAATGTGTTCTGGTATGTCTGTCATACTGAGTCCTCAACCTTGTAGAAGGGGGGTTAAGATTTCCATTTGCTATCAGTCATGATCACAACAAGCATATCCTAGGACAGAAAGTAAGGCCTTGGAGAAAGGTGAGAGTAGACACTCCTTTTCCTTTCTAGCCTTCAGGAGTTTGGGGGTCTGGACTTGGAAGAAATGGTGTGCATGTAAACTCTGAAAACTACCTGAATGCACTGAAAGTGAGGCATTACTGCTGGTTTGGGTGCTCTTTGCTCTTCTGGAACTGTTGCTTTTAGACTATGCTGACATCAAGATTCTGGCCTAATACTTCCCCCCCACCCCCACCCCACCAAAATGTGGGGCAGAGCCTCCTCTTAATTGCCCTAACACAGATATGACCAGGATTTAATTTAAAATGATATTTTTAGGTGTGCTCAGGTCTAACAGAAGGAAATTACAAACCATTATTCCTTCTGACAGAAGGAAACTACAAGCCATTATTAGAAACGGCTGCCTTCGGATCCACAGGCCAAGCTGCACTGCGGTCTCTTCTCGGCTTCATTTTATGCCTACTTCCCTGTCGAGTCTTGAGTCAGCTTTCTTACAATAGGGCCCCCTTTACCAAGAATTACAAAAACATCACTGCCAGCTGGGTCACAGCTCTAAAAGTAAAAGGTAAAACAAAATTTCTAGAAGGAATGTAGGAAAGTATCTTCATGATTTGTGGGTGAGGAAAGATTTCAGTGTACAAAGGCACTAAGTACAGAGGAAAAGACTAGTAAGTTGGATTTCATTAAAATAAAACAATTGTGTTCATTAATTACATCACTAATAGAGTAAAAAGGCAAGTACAGAATGGGGAAAGTTACATACAGTAAAAACAAATGGACTTATTTTTAGAATATATAATTCCAACACATCTATAAAAACATATAAGCCAATTGAAAATATAAACAAAAGATCTTATACAAACAAAAGTGTCTGTAAAAGTGTCTTATACAGACACTTTTATAAAAGATGATTTCCAAATGACCAATAAATATTTGGAAAAGGCACTCAACCACATCAGGGTTGGAATAGATGGAAACCACAATGATTACCACTATAATACCAAAAGAATTATTAAAAGTACAAAGACTGATAAAACTAAGTTGTTGGTAAGAATGAAAAGCAAATGGAACATTTGTAATAGTATCGGTCAGTATAACCAAACACAACCATTTCAGACAATTATTTGGCATCATCTACCAAAACTGTACCTTTTGCAACAATATCACCTGTATATACATATATATACCCAACAGCAGAAATGCAAACATATGTTCATCATAAGACTTGTACAGAACTTTTTATGGCAGTATTAATCATAAGAACCCAGACTGGAAACAACTCAAATGTACAAATACGGAAGGAATACATCGTTGTATATTTATAAAATGGAATATAGTCACCTCTCTGTATCCCACAAGAAATTGGTTCCAGGACCCCCAGGGATACAAGATCCACAGATGCTCAAGTCCCTTATATAAAATGGCATGGTATTTGCATATAATCTACACATATCCTCTGTATATTTTAAACCACTTCTAGATGAATTATAATAGCAAATACAATGTAAATGCAACATGAATAGTTGCTGTGTGCAACAAATTCAAGTTTAGCTTTTTGGAATTTTCTTTAAAAGTATTTTTGCTTTGTGGTTGTTTGAATCTGTGGATGCTGACACTGCCAGTACAGAGGGCCAACTCTACTACATAGCAATGAAAATGAATGAATTACAGATACAGCCAATAATACGGGTGAATTTCAGAACATAATGTTGACTAAAAGAAGGCTTATGTAACTATGCAATGTAGAATTTCATTCATATAAATTTTAAGAACAGGCCTAAGTAATTTAGGTGATGTTGGTGGTGAGCTGGTGATGGACAGGGAAGCCTGGTGTGCTGCAGCCCATGGGGTTGTAAGGAGTCAGACTCAACTGAGCAACTGAACTGAACTGAAGTAATTTAGAATTAGTTTTGATCTTTGAGTAAAGGGAGAGGAATAAAGCATTTAAGGGCTTCCAGAGTACTGCTGGTTTTTTTTTCTTTGTTAATTCCTTGGCCTGGATGGCGATTATATGTTCATTTTGTGAAAATTCACTAAGCTGAGGATTTACCATTGGTGTACTTTTTTGTATGTCATGTTATAGTTCAATAAAGAGGTTTAAAAATCAAGGCCCACTACCTACCCAGCAAAGGGTAACGCTCATTTCTGTTGCAGGTGAGGTATGTCATCCCAAACATGCTGAAGAGAGGGAAAAAAAACAAAACAAAACGATGTTAGTGTCAAAATAGGGAAATATTGAAAGCCAGAGGGACTAGCTCTTAGTTCCCAGAAAGCCTCCTTTTCAGTCTCTAATAAGAGTCTGTCCCCTGACTCAAGGGATGCAGATGCCAAGAGGAAGGGAACAAAGAAGTTCTTACCTGGCAACAGAGTCTCCAAACAACTTACATAGCTGCCTTTACCACAGAGCCTAATATGTTGTTCAAAAAACGCTTGTTGGGTCTGCATTGGTAGAACTGACCCTCTTCCAGGGAAACCAGACACTCAGTAGGGGACCCAATGAAGTTAGATGTGTTATATTGTCTCCCAGCACAGAAAGATTCTACCAATTGCTCAAACAATAATAGCTCATCTTTGTGGAACACATGCTATTGCCTGGCACTTTCAAGTGCTTTACATAATCATTTTTTAACTCCAGACAAAAAGCTGATTAAAAGGTATTATTATTATTGTGTCCATTTTGCAAATGAGAAAACTGAGGTACAGAGAGTTTAACATGAACAAAATCCCATGGTTGGGGTGACAGAGGATACTGACGGAGTCAATATCTAAAACTAGGATCAAGGGCATATGCTTGTCCACTGCATAATATCATCTCTTAAACAAATGACTTTTTCAACAAATGACTCATTCCCTTGTCCATACTATCATACTAAATATTTTGTTATGCCTTTGTATTATAGCACATACTGAAGTCTCCAATACCGCTAATTTTGTGTATGCTGTCTTCCCCATTGGATTTCAGGACAGGAAACAGGCCCTGTTCATATTTGTATGTGTATTTCTATAGTCTCTTATATTTTCAGAGTGTAAGACCTCGCGGCCTTTTCTCAGGACCTGTCGCTCCAAAGACCACAATGGCTCGAATTCGATGCAATAAGCAAGAGGATTTATTTAAGCCGGCGCGCCGGGGTTCAGTCACCTGGGGAAGAGTGAACCCCTAGTGTCAGTAGTGAGGGGTTTTTATACAAAAAATCACAGGCAGGTGGGGATGGAGTCGGGTTATGGGATACATTGAAGTAGAGGCCATAGGTGCGGGGGATACGCTTGATTGGTGGGAAAACTTACAGAGAGCAACTAAGTTGAAACAGAGAAAGCTATTTTCTGGGAGGCTATGTCCTTGCCTCCCGATAAGGAGAAAAACTATTTTCTGGGAGGCTATGGCCTTGCCTCCTGAGCTTAAATTTTTAATCTAAGTTCTTCATTCCCCTCTTCATTTTGTTCATGATTTCAATCCTGAAATCACAGGTCGAAGTTTTCTTAGGGGATTGCTGCATATATAGGGTAACATAAACAATCAAATCTACATGGTTTCTAGCATTTACATCATCATCAGAAAAACAGTTACCAAGCTCCCATTATTGTGTGCAGAACATAGTACCCCTGCCTTCGAAGTATAGCAGGTACCAGGCCAAGCAGCTCCCAGGACTTAACCCATTACAGGCTGTCCCCCGCAGCCCTCCCTTCTTCATCTTTTAGAAGCTCCAGAAGATGATGATGCTGTAGCGTGTTGCGGTGAACGAGCATCTTTATGTGCAGAAATTCCTTTACAATGCCCCTAATTAGTCATGGCGCAAGACACATCAGGGCCAGGATAGTAGCTGATATGACACCCACAGCCACCATGTTCTGCCACACAGAATTAAGACTGGGAAAGTGAGAGAACAGATTTTTACGAAATTTTCAGCAGTTTGGGCAATATCCAAAGTAGCTTTGGGTGCATTTTCTATATCCAATATTTCATTATGTAACTGCAATAAATCAAGAGAAATATTAGAGTTATACCACACACCTTGCAAATGTTTTTTGATTTTCTCCCACGGGAAGTCAGATATATTATAAGGCTTTTTCGTGACACAGATCCACTTATAATTAGCATGGCATTGAATCTTCATTCTAAGATCTAAGCTTTGAACTTCTTCTCCTAAGATTCTGAGGGTATCATATAAAGCAGCCAGCTTATTTTCTATTTTTTTGTCAATACCTTCCTGAGTTCCCATAACTCTTGTGACATTATAAGACAGAGAATCAACAACCTCAGCGTCCTGAATAGACTGAGCAAGAGAAACAGAGGCAGTAACAGCTGTCGCTATTAGAGTAATCAAAGATATTACTCCCGAAACAATTAATCCCAGGCCTCGTTTAGAGGCGGCCGAGGGCTGTATTGATTTGTTGTAATAATTGTAGTGCCGTTTCATCATACCAATCTTCTTCTATTTTGACAGGAAGCATAATGAAAGCTGGTTGTTTTACTACCAATATTTGTTGTCCTTTGCTAACGCCTCTGATACAGTTAGTAAGAATACAATCAAAACAAGACATATGATAAACACTTTGAATGATTTTGACAGAAACATTTCCAATTAAAATCATAAAGGGATATGGCACACATGATCTAGGATATCTATATCCAGTAACCCCTGTATCTCCATATTTTGTTCCACTCCTATTAGCCTGTCGATATAACATGATGCCAGGGCCAAAAGCAGCTAAAAGCTTCCAAATCTCCGTTTGAAATGTCTGACGATGTCCGAGTGTCAGGATAGGAGGGTGCTGTCCTCTGTATTCAGGAAAGTCCGGGGCTCCTTCAGGTGCCCAGTCCCAAAGATAAACACTATTATTATTATTGATGTTATAAACAGTGGCATTGTGTCCCCTGCACAAAGTCCATGGCACATCCATTCCCACACCGAAGCTCAGTTTCCCGAATGCATCACCACAGTAGGGTATATTTAAAGGCCCCACACCCTTGCGATGGGAAATAGCCCCAGCGTCGTTAGTAATCCCAGAAATAGTTACACGAGGGTAGGAAGTGACAGGGGAGATATTTACGCAATAAGGCTTAGAAACATTATATGAAAAACACATAGGAAATCATGAAGAAAGTCCATAGAAGGAAATATTAGCTTGTTGGTGTTGAATGTGTACATCAGAAATTCCTCCAAGAAGCGCAGTATCATTCACGTACACCGGCAACGTATCTTCATCCCATCCTACAGGTTGAAGCATAGGAGGGTCAGGCACATAGGCCCAATACGTATGAGCAGCTCCTTGATGCAGAGTCAGGAGGTTTAGGTAGAGGATGATTAAGATTCCGGTGATCGACAGAGCTTGGGCTTTAAAGGGTGTGGGGTACTGTGTGCCCTCCATCGAGGCGTTGGTTCTGGTGCAGCTTTGACGTGGGAGGCGTGGATCCAGGATGAGATTCCGTCAACCTTGATGGCGGTGGGAGTCGTGAGCAGGACGATGTAGGGTCCTTTCCACCTGGGCTCTAGATTATGCTGCCGATGTCGGCGAACGTATACGGAGTCTCCCACCTGGAACGGATGGGCCTCTTCTGGGGTACCGGGTTGGTAAGCTGCAGCAAGCTGAGTCCACACTTCTTTTGAACCAGCTGGAGTCCCTTTAGCCTCGGTGAAGTCTACTTCCCAATAAGCTCCCGGTCGGTCTCCACGTAGCCGTTTACCTTGACCCGTCTTGTTCCGGCCGGCATTTACCTCTTGACAAGGTTTACAGCTCAGGACAACTTGCTCAGCCAATTTGGAAAGTCCCGGCACCTTATATCCTGCTTTAATTAAAAGAGAGACTAATCTTTTAGCTCCTAAGTGAGTCCAGTAATGCATTTGTTTTAACATCTCTTTAGCCTCTCCTTCCACCATAGTCTGTTTTTCTTGCTGCAGAGAGGAACTATTTTCACTATTTGAGCATACCACCAACAGCCCCGATGGTTCATCTTTTGTCGCCACCTCCCATGCAGTTTGATCAGCCATATTGTTTCCCTCTGTTACCGAGGATTGGTCTCTTTGATGTCCAGGGCAGTGGATTATACTGACCCTTTTTGGCAACATCAGCGCAGCCAACAATGCCAAGATTTCATCTTTGTTTCTAATCTCCTTTCCGGCCGACGTGAGCAACCCCCTCTGTTGGTAAATAGCCCATGGACATGTGCGGTTGCGAAGGCATATCTGCTGTCAGTGTAAATATTAGCCTTTCTCCCGCGTGACAGCTCCAGGGCCTTTGTGAGGGCAATCAGCTCGGCTTTTGGGCTGAGGTGCCTTGAGGAAGGGCAGCCGCCCAGATTACCTCAGTTCCATCTACCACCGCCGCCCCTGCCCGCCGCTTACCGTCTGCGAGGAAACTGCTCCCATCCGTGTACCATGTCACCTCAGCATCCTGGAGCGGCTGGTCTATCAGGTCTTGGCGAACTCCGTGTACTCCTGCCAATATTTCTTGGCAGTTGTGTATCACCTCAGATTGGCTGGGGTCAGGCAGCAGCGTGGCAGGGTTGAGTCCTGTAGCCGGTGCGAACCTAATTCGCTCTGAGTCTAGAAGCAGTGTCTGATAACGGGTCATTCTGGCGTTGGTCAGCCATCTCTCGGGGGTTGTCGAATCACACTTTCTAGAGCGTGGGGCGCAGTAATGACCAGATTCTGTCCCAAGGTCAGCTTGTCTGCATCTTTCACTAGGACTGCCACGGCTGCCACTATTCGCAAGCAACTGGGCCAGCCGGGCAGCCACAGGGTCCAGTTTCTTTGACAGATATGCCACAGGCCGGTTCCACGGTCCCAGTTTTTGAGTGAGGACCCCTTTTGCAATGCCATTATGTTCAGCCACATAGAGATGAAATGGCTTATTTACATCTGGGAGTCCCAGTGCAGGAGCTGACAACAGGGCACGCTTAATGTTGTCAAAAGCCTTCTGCTCATTTTCTCCCCAGACGAAGGGTGTACTGCCCTTCGTAAGGGGATACAAGGGAGAGGCCATCTCTGCAAACCCCAGGATCCAGAGCCTGCAGAACCCCACAGTTCCCAGGAACTCCCTGACCTTCCGATGGTTCTCGGGGGCTGGTATTCTGGCCACTGCCTCTTTCCTGGCTTCCGTAAGCCATCGCCTCCCGTCCCTGAGTTGATACCCCAGGTAACTGACCTGCTGCCGGCAGATCTGGGCCTTCTTGGCAGAGGCACGGTAACCGAGGGCGCCAAGCTCGGTCAGCAGGGTCTCAGTCCCCTTAGTGCATTCTTCTGCAGTATCAGCAGCCAGGAGTAAATCATCTACATATTGGAGTAAAGTTACCTGGGGGGTTTGTGGCACGGAAATGTGCGAGGTCCTGGTGGAGGGCTTCGTCGAAGATGGTTGGCGAGTTTTGAACCCTTGTGGCAGTCTAGTCCACGTTAGCTGTCCGGAGAGTCCTGTTAGGGGGTCCTTCCACTCAAAGGCGAAAATAGGCTGGCTAATGGGGCTAAGTAGTAAGCAGAAGAAGGCATCTTTTAAGTCCAAGACAGTATACCATTTTCGACTGGGGGAAGAGTGCTCAACAGATTATAGGGTTGGGCACCGTTGGGTGTAAGTCGGACACCCGCTTGTTGACTTCTCTCAGGTCCTGTACAGGCCGGTATTCGCCCCGTCCCAGGTTTCCTGACTGGAAGCAGCGGGGTGTTCCAGGCCGATTGGCACCTTATTAAAATTCCCAGGTCAAGGAACCTTTGGATGTGTGGGCGAATTCTGTCTCGAGCCTCCGTACTCATCGGGTACTGGCGGACAGAGATGGGGGGTGGAGGAGGCCTTGATTTCTACCACCACTGGGGGCTGGCGGATGGCCATTCCCATGCCCGAAACTTCAGCCCAAGCTAGAGGAATTTTAGCCATCCAGTCCTGCATATTTACGGTCTCAAGGGAAGGGCTCTCATACAGCCTATATTCATCCTCTAGCTTCAGGGTCAAGACTTGTAATGGCCTCCCTTCCCCATCCGTCACCGTGGTTCCTTCGGTGTGAAAATGGATCTGAGCCCCCACCTTCGTGAGCAAGTCCCGTCCCAGAAGGGGGTAAGGGCATTCAGGGATCACAAGGAACGAGTGGGATACCCGGCCCACGCCAAGGTCCACTGTTCTTCGGGTAGTCCATGGGTATTGTCGATAGCCTGTAGCGCCCTGAACCCATGCCCTTTTGTAGACAGCGTCCCTTCTGACTGTAATGGGACGGAATGCTGGGCTCCTGTGTCTACCAGGAACTGTACAGGCTTCCCCTCCACCTTTAAAGTTACCCTAGGCTCGGGAGGGGATCCGAGCCCCGTCTCCCCTAATCTTCAAGAGTTAAAACTTTGTCTGGGGTGGAGGATCTTCCCCTCTTCTTCTTGGGGCACTCCTGGAGCCAGTGCCCTTTTTCTTTGCAATAGGGGCACTGATCTTTATCCAATGATGGTCTGGCCCCTGCCCTGCTTTTGTTGTGGTCTCCTCGACTCAGTTCTATTATCTCTCCTTCCTTCTCTAATTATTGTGGTCAAAATTTTTGCTAGGCCTTTTGTTTGTCTTCTTTCTCTTTCTATTTCTCGTTCATTCTGCTCTCGCATCTTTCTTTCCTCTCTCTCTTCTTCTGTTTCCCCTTTTATTGAACACCTTATCTGCTTCTCTGACCAGATCTTGAAGAGAGAACCCCTGTAACCCATCTAATCTCTGCAACTTTCTTTTGATATCTAAAGCTGACTGATCAATAAAAGCCATGGCCACAGTAGCCTTATGTTCCTCAGATGTGGGATCATAGGGAGTAAATCTTCTGAATGCCTCCATCAATCTGTCTAGAAATACAGTAGGCGACTCAGTAGGCCCTTGAGTCACTTCTCTGACCTTAGCCAAATTGGTGGGGCGCCTCGCTGCCCCTCGGAGACCCGCCACCAGAGCCTGGCGATAGACCCTCAGGTGCTCCCTACCTGCTGGGGAATTGTAGTCCCACTTAGGTCTCGTCAGCGGGAAGCCAGCATCTATCTCGTTAGGAAGCGCTGTGGGACGTCCGTCATCCCCTGGCACATTTTTGCGAGCCTCCAACAGTACTCGCTGTCTCTCTTCTGTAGTGAGCAAGGTCTGCAACAATTGCTGGCAATCATCCCAAGTGGGCTGATGTGAGAAAACAAGAGATTCTATCAAAGAGGTCAGCGCCTGGGGGTTATCAGAAAAAGAGGGGGTTATTATTTTTCCAGTTGTAAAGGTCAGAGGCAGAGAATGGCCAATATTGAAGTGGCCGAATCCCGTGGTCATCGGGGGCCCATTCTCTCGAAGGGGAAGAGCGGTGGAGTCCGGGGTAGCAGCCCTACGGCTACGCGTCCCTGCTGCCGGGCCCATCTCCCCCTTCCCTAGGCTGTTCAGGCGGGACAGTTGGTTGTGCCACCTGGGGCACAGGAGGCGGGATCAGTGCCGGCGGATAAGGTGGGGGAGAGTCTAGGAGCAAGAAATCAGTCTGTGTATCTGGATATATATTCCTGACAGGAGTCCTTGTTTCTTCTTTTTTGCTGTGGAAGTTAAAGCAAGGATTCCTGTAACGGATTCCCGTGGCTTTCCTGCGGAGAGAACAAAGGGTCGAACCCATGCTGGTGGGGTACGGATTAAGTCTTCCCAAACCAAAATGTATGGCACCTGGTCTGGGTGCCCGGCAGTAGCAGCAATTGCAGTCTTGACCTGTTTAACCTGTTCTAAAGAGAACGAGCCCTCCGGCGGCCAGCCAGTATTAAGGCCGGGCCAATCTACTGCACACAAGCTCTGCCATTTGCTTTTTTTCACTGCCACTGAGAGCCAGTGGGCCCGATTTTTCACTTCTGTCCAATGATCTATTGTCAGAGACAAAGGGGTCGTTACAGTCTGTCCCATCGTCGGTTTGTCAAAACAAAGAACAAAACAAACAAATACCGGAGCACAGAGTAAGGCAAGTAAAATTCACCAAAGTGGCAGAAAAATCAGACAAAAGTAGCTGCTGCAAGTTCCCTAGGCAAGCCTTCTAGACAGACAAGCTTCTCAGCTTTACGGACAGGCTATTCCAGAGACTTCACTTAATTCAGATTCAGATGGAGGGGAGTCGTCACGACCCCCCTCCCAGATTGGCGCCCCTATTCAGATTCAGATGGAGGGGAGTGCGACCCCCCCCCCAGATTGGCGATCCCAGCGTCCCGGGACTCGCCGCAGATGGGGCAGCGGGCTGACAGATGCGTACGCACAGAACCTTGCTTCAGCAGCTAGAGGAAACTGAAGGAGAGAGAGAGAGGTTATTGAGGATAGCCACCAAAAATCCTACCGGGAAAGGTGGCGGCCAGAGAGGTGGACTTATGGCGTGCTTTAAGACCACTCGTGTGCCTAAATCGTTGCACGGAAGTTTTCTTGCTGGGGGCGGGGCGCCCTAGCGGCTTCTAGCCCGTTCCGTGACCCCCTTATCCTGTCACGGGAGTCTTCAAGTGGCAGGCGCCCTAGCGGCTCTTAAGTGCCTGACCAGTGCCCACAGTAATATCAGGCCGTATCCTCGAATGAGAGAGAGACAGGGAAGTTTCACCCAGCCGGGCGGTAGTTACTGGGGCACACCTGTTGTGAGGCCTTCAAAGTCCACCAGGGAGTGGCCCTGGCCGGGACTAATCAGTTGCCCCACAACCGTCTGCCTGTTCACTGAAACTTCCGAAAAATAGAGTCAAACGGCAGGAAGGGAAAGTAACACAATACAGATTTAACACAGAACAGACAAACTCACACAGAGACACGACACAGGACAGAATCGCTCGAGCGTACCTCCGAATCCAGAAGCCAAAGAGTCTGAGCGAGCGAGGCAGATCCCGGACGAGCCCCCAAATGTAAGACCTCGCGGCCTTTTCTCAGGACCTGTCGCTCCAAAGACTACAATGGCTCCGAATTCGATGCAATAAGCAAGAGGATTTATTTAAGCCGGCGCGCCGGGGTTCAGTCTCCTGGGGAAGAGTGAACCCCTAGTGTCAGTAGTGAGGGGTTTTTATACAAAAAATCACAGGCAGGTGGGGGATGGAGTCGGGTTATGGGATACATTGAAGTAGAGGCCATAGGTGCGGGGGATACGCTTGATTGGTGGGAAAACTTACAGAGAGCAACTAAGTTGAAACAGAGAAAGCTATTTTCTGGGAGGCTATGTCCTTGCCTCCCGATAAGGAGAAAACTATTTTCTGGGAGGCTATGGCCTTGCCTCCTGAGCTTAAATTTTTAATCTAAGTTCTTCAAGAGGTGGTATAGAGAAACGAAAAAGAGGGCAGGTTTCAGGATCAGATAGTCCTGGTAGTTCAGAAACAGTTCGTTTCTCTCGTAGACTGACTGCGTTAATGGCTCCGCTTCTTCAACCTTCTTGTATCTATGCCCTTTGCAGTGCCCTCCCATGCTGGGCTCATCCTGGTGGACATTTTGCCCCGTGGGATGTTAACAAACATGACACAGAGGTTTGAAAAATGTTTGTGGGGGTAAGCTCGTGTGCGGCGATGACGGAGTCGGCACGGCTGCAGCGGGAGACTTTGGCGCGATGTCTCACACCATCTTGCTGGTACAGCCTACCAAGAGGCCAGAAGGCAGAACTTCCGCTGACTATGAATCTGTGAATGAGTGTATGGAAGGTGTTTGTAAAATGTATGAAGAACATCTGAAGAGAATGAATCCTAACAGCCCCTCTATCACATATGATATCAGTCAGTTGTTTGATTTTATTGATGACCTGGCAGACCTCAGCTGCCTTGTTTACCGAGCTGATACCCAGACATACCAGCCTTATAACAAAGATTGGATTAAAGAGAAGATCTACGTGCTCCTTCGTCGACAGGCCCAACAGGCTAGGAAATAGTTGAGTCTGGAAGCATTAGGGGAACGGGGGGTGGGCTTGGAACACAGGTTGTGTGCAGTGTGCTGTAGTGGAGGTTTTGTATTATAGTTATCCTGTTTCCATTTTGGTATACCCTAGCCAGAATTGAATGTATTAGATAAAATGTGATGATCTTGTTCAATCTGAAAACCTCTTTGCCCCCTCTTTTATTTACTTAAACATTTTTATGATGATTTAGATGAAAGTTGGTTTTATCAGTTAATGTTGGTTCCAGTCCCTCAAACTGTTCATACCCGCTTTATAACATCCACTGTACTAATCCTCCTTCAAATTGGGGTGGGGGTGGGAGGCACAGTTTAGTTACGTCCTCAACATAAAGTCTTGGTGAAAAATAAATGTTCTTTAGTTAAAAAAAAAAAAAAAGAAAAATGTTTGTGCATTGGACTTGCTCTTTCTTGCTCTTCTGATATTGCCATGACTACATGCCTGGGCTGGCCCAATATAAGGTACATAGAATCACTGTCCCAGTTATGTCAGCCACAATTCCCAGTTATCCTATCTGAAGTCATCCTGGATGCTGCTCAACCCAGGCATATGCAAAAGCCTAGGCACGATCAGCCAAATCCAGCCAAGAGCAACTGAACCCCACATATTCATGAGATAAATAAAAATGTACTATTGTATACCGCTGAGATTTTGTGGTTGACTATGCACTTAGGCACTCAGTCATGTCTGACTCTTTGCAACCCCATGGACTGTAGGCCCACCAGGCTCCTCTGTCCATGGGATTCTCCAGGCAAGAGTACTGGAGTGGGGTGCCATTTCCTTCTCCAAGTTAACTATAAAGCAGCATTACTATGGCATCTGAAAGCAATGTGGCCCCATTAATTACTAGATGTATGACTATGGACAAGTCATCTAACAAATCTCTGAGTCTCCATTTTTAAATTTATAAAATGGAGTTAATATTAGTTTGTTTCTACCTCATATAGTTGTTTCTACCTCATTTGAGGTAAAGTCCCTAATATTTAATAAGGGCTCACAAAATATTATTATTCATTCATTTATTCAAACAGCATTTTATTGATGATCTACACATGCCAAGAACAGTGCTGAGCCCTGGGAATACAAAGATGAATAATAAAGACCCACTGAACCAATTACAGCCCTAATTCTGTTATCTGACCCTATAAGACCTAGATTCTAGCTTGTTAATGTAAGGAATAATACCTTTTCACTTTCCATCCACCAAGCACTACTATATAGAGCTTCCCATGCTGTTTATTCATTTATTCATCATTATTGATGCCTACCAAGCATTGGGGATATAAGAATGACAAAAAATAATCACTATCTTCAAAAAGCTCCCAGTGTAGGAAGTGAAAAGCACACTGAGTCAGTGATTATTTTGAGTGTTCTAATGTGCTACAGAGTTACCCAGAGGAGAAAAGAGCTAAACCACTGGACTTGGGATTGAGTAGCTTTCAGAGGCAGCTTTAGAAAGGAATAGATCCTTGAGCTGGATTTCAAAAATTGACTGCAGTTTTCCTAGTAGACTGGGGATGGAATGAATGAAAGAGAGGCTAATCCCCTTAGACACCCCCAGAGGAAGGGACATAGGAGGAGATCAGGTAGGAAAGGCAGGTGGTTACTTTGTGTATCATTGCAAGGAATTTGAACATATCATGAAAGTGACTGGAAGGTACTGAGGGATTTTCAGCTCCTAAGTGAGCCCAAACTGGGCTTTGGGAGAATGTGTGTCACTAAGCACCTGGAAGAGGAGTAATCCCTATCAATGCCTGAACACACAGTTGAAGTGATCAATAGTTGAGTCCAAAGAGATACTCAAATAAGAAGATTCTCTCTTCTTTTTGTATAACCTTTGATAAATTTCCATCATAGTCTGAAAACTGACTGTAGACTGGGATCTTCCACCATGTTATACTATCAGTGGGAGGAAGGAAGATGAAGGAATTTGAAGTCTGGATCTTGGCCTGGGGAGAACTAGATTTTAATTTTCTGAAATGGCTTCCAATCTGAAATTGGTGACCTACTGTTTTTGCTATCATAATTCTCCCACTTCTTTACTAAAAAGTAGTACAAGGTCAATGTCCCACACTCACACTTTCTCATTAAGGCCCAAACACTGGTACACTGGTCCAGAATCTGCAACACCTTTCATGACTTTCTTTGGAAGCTCTTTAAAAAAGTAGGCTGGTAAGTTGCTGCCGTTGTAGGTGACAGAGTCACAGGTCACGATTCCTGGGTAGTACATCATCATTCTGGCAGCTATGTTGACTTTTTGACCAATGACTATAACAGGAAGAAGAGAGAAAGGCAAAGAACAAGGAGAAAACAGCCATTGCACTCAGTGTAATCCAAGGCATGTTGTCCCCAGATGGCATTTTTACCCTTTACTCCATTTGCCTTCACAGATGACACAGCAATCTTACCTTCAACTACCCAGGTTTAGCCAATGGCTTCCCTCATAGCTCAGTCAGTAAAGAATCTGCTTGCAATGTAGGAGATCTGGGTTCAACTCCTAGGTTTGGAAGATCCCCTGGAGAAGGAAATGGCAATCCACTCCAGTATTTTTGCCTAGGAAATCCCATGGACAGGAGTCTGGCCGGCTATAGCCCATGGATATATATAGCATATATCCAACGGCTATAAGCGCTGGATAATATAACTTAGTGACCACATTTTAGAATATACCAGGAGTTAACTAGCCATCTGAGAGGCTAAGGGGATGATCTGCTCAAGGATTAGAAGGGCCTTGAATATGGAGAGGATCTCTTAAGTGGGATGGTGAGCAGGGCCTGAGGGCTCTCAGATGAGGTATAGTTGGTCTCCTGCTATTTAAGATAGATATACATAAGCTTGGACATGGACCACTGACCTCCAAAGGAGGCACAAAAATGGGCTGTATGTTTCTGTGCAGGAGCCTTCATTTGATTTTGTAAGAGTAAGTAAATAAGGCTGGAAGGGGTGTGAATTGTAGGATTCATTTAGGGAATATTTCAAAGGTAATGGGGCTTCCCTGGTGGCTCTGACAGTAAAGCGTCTGCCTGCAGTGCAGGAGACCCGGGTTCGATTCCTAGGTCAGGAAGATCCCCTGGAGAAGGAAATGGCAATCCACTCCAGCACTCTTGCCTGGAAAATCCCATGGATGGAGGGGCCTGGAAGGCTGCAATCCATGGGGTCGCTGAGGGTCGGACATGATTGAGCGACTTCACTTCACTTCACTTCACTTCAAAAGGTAATACACTGCAGTGCACAGACTCTGCAACCAGGCTATGCAGGTTTGGATCTAGGCTCTACCTCTACTATGTGTAAATTACTTAGGCAAAATACTTAAACTCTTCCATGCCTTAGTTTTCTAATCTGTAAAGTGGGGTTGATAACAGTACTTCTTTCAGAGGGTAGTTTATGGAGATTAATGAGTTAATACACATAAAGAACTTTGTGAAGTGCTGGGCTGCTAGTAAGCCCTCAATTAGGTATTAAATGTTGTACTTTGAGATAAACTTGAATACTCCCAATTAAGATATTCATTTTTAAAAGCCAGTTTATTATGGGGAAATTTGACCATACAATAAAGCATGGTATCATGCGTCTATATATCTATTACCCAGGCCCCCAAACCATTAACCATCTACTCTCCACCGTGTATTATTTTGAAGAAAATCTCAGAGTTGTATTACTTCAGACATAATTGTTTCAGTATTTTATATATATGCAGTATTAGTTCTGAGCATTTAAAACCCTAATAGGATTGAACAGGAAAGAGCAGTGAAATCTTGAGATAACACCTCCTAATTTTTGAGATTAGTGCTATTTTTCAGTAATGCCAATACTCATAATTTTAAGAATCAGTCCTCATTTATCCCAGGAATTAAAAGGAGTAATCATTTAATGTTAATAGGAAATTAACATAAAGGCCCAACATTCCCTGAGCTTATGGCCTCCCATTTGTGTGTGTGTGCTTAGTCACTCAGTTGTGCCCCACTCTTTTGTGACCCCATGAATTGTAACCTACCAGGCTCCTCTGTCCATGAGGATTCTCCAGGCAAGAATACTGGAGTGGGTTGCCATGCCCTCCTCCAGGGGATCTTCCCAGCCTAGGGATCAAACCCAGGTTTCCCTCATTGCAGGTGGATTCTTTACGATCTGAGCCACCAGGGAAGCATGGCCTACCACGGTTCCCCTCTAAAGACTGCATATTTCTTATACTCAATCATAGACCCAGAAATACACATTTTTTAATCATTGAGCTGTCCAGGGACCAACCGCTATGGCTTGGTTTCATCTGGAAGACTGTAAACCTTTGAACACAGGGTCCACGTCTCGCTAATTTTTGTCCCTCCTCCCACCCAGTTCACAATGCCTGCTGAAAGAAAGATCTACATAAGCTAGTTTGGCCCACCTGTATATTCGTGCCTCACAGAGTGTCCAACGATTCCACAGAAGACAATCCCGCTGGTCACGCCAGTGGAAACAGTGCTGGCTCGGGGAGAAAGAGAGTTGTGGGGAAAGAGATAAAGACAATGAACACAGAGAAGGCAGGGAGGGTGGGGACAGGGTGAAGAAATGGGGTGGAGGAGGGGTAGAAAAGAGTTTTCAAAAAGAACACTCTTCCCTTTGTAGTTAGGTTGGGGCCATTGTACATGGCCTGGAGGTATAAAGGAAGGGCAGTTTGAGACAGAGAACTAAGTTCTTAGAAGTGATAACTCAGTTCACTTTTCTGCTACTTTCAAGTATTCATCTGAGCTATTTTTCTGGAAAATAATCTCATCACCCCAATGGACTTTCAATGTAGAATGATTGTGGTTGTAAAAAAAAAAAATTAACTATCTTTTGTGATTGCTAGAAAGAACTAATCCATTTTTTTGAAAGGAATTAACTGTGTGGCATCAAAAACTAACTTTTCTAATGCATGAAGATGGTTGCATATACAGATGATTAGAGGCTAAGAAGATGGAATATTCAGGGCAAAGGGTGGTACCTGTTGGAGTAGACCAGAGTGGGCCACAAGTCAGGATTATTGGGGTACACAGGGGAGTCTGAGGGCACTGGGCTCTTGGACAGCCAGGGTCAAAAATGTAAACATTATCTTAATAATTTTACTTAGTGGATCATCTTGAGACCAGATCAATATATAAATTTCCAATCCTAGTATTTACTTTGGTGGTGGTGGTGGTTTAGTCACTAAGTCACGTCCGACTCTTGCAACCCCATGGACTGTAGCCTGCCAGGCTCCTCTACCCGTGGGATTCTTCAGGCAAGAACACTGGAGTGGGTTGCCATTTCCTTCTCCAGGGATCTTCCCAATCCAGGAATCAAACCTGGGTCTCCCGCATTGCAGGCAGATTCTTTACAGACTGAGCTATGAGGAAGCCCTAGTACTTACTTTATCTCCTAGCTATTAAAAATCATCTCAGGTCTCCAACATAGTTTGGAATATGACCTCTCCCAGGAAGTAAGCCAGAAGTATAGACAGACAACCCAGTTAGACCCTCTGTGGTACATTTGAATTTGTTAGGAGTATCCTTTCTCTACCTGGCCTTGACCATCCCCCCCGTCTGACTGCATCAGGGCTGGGTTTGCTCACCCTGCCTGTACATTCAGTAAATAATGAATGTAGACAGAAGGACACTCAGTCTCCCACCTTCCTCTTTCCTGACCCTTATCCTGTCTCCCCATATCCTATAACAGAGTCAGGAATCAGATGGAATCAGGGTCAACACTTACCGGATTTTGTGGATCTGAGAGCAGAAGTCAAATATATCCACGGCACTCTCCAAGGCATGAGTGACTTCATCAGGTGCCTTTTCCCCAGGAAAACCAAAGACACAGAGAAAAGAGCAGCCCTGTGAGGGAGAAAGGCAGCAAACACAACTGGTGGACAGTTAGTTTTAAGCTGGACCATTTAGATCACCCAGTGGAGGATGGGCAGCAATTTTCACTCTCTGAAACAAATTTCATCAAATATATACCTATTTCAATGTCTTCCCTAGTAGCTCAGATGATAAAGCATCTGCCTACAATGCAGGAGACATGGGTTCGATCCCTGAGTCAGGAAGATCCCTTGGAGAAGGAAATGGCAACCCACTCCAGTACTCTTGCCTGGAAAATCCCATGGACAGAGGAGCCTGGTAGGCTACAGTCCATGGGGTTGCAGAGAGTGGGACATGACTGAGCGACTTCACTTTCACTTTCAAACATTATATAACTTCTGTTGCATCATCAACAGTAGGGTTAGAACCTGAGAGTGTACCCTCCTGTCTACTCTCTACTGTAGCCAAGGTCTTGGGTTGCAAAGTCCTAAGTTTAACTCCAAAAGCAGCACAGAGCAAAGGGACCAGTTCTGGGATCAGAAAATATGTGTTCTCATGCCACTTCCCAAGTGTGGAAACCTGGACAAGTCAATCACACTCTATGAACTTCAGTTTATCAATCTAAATACAGGTAAAACTTAGACTTGCTGAGGTTGGTTATGTTACTGAAAAATTACTATGTTATATTTACATATATACACAGTTACCTCATTAACTCTAAAGTTATCTTCAGATATTGTTATTATTCATTTTTCTTGAGCATAAAGGCTCAAGTGGGAGTGTTTTTCTTGGCAAAAGTTAACTCTTTCAAAGAGACAGTAAACTCTGAAGTTTGGCACTTTCACTATTAGTCCCTTAAAAAATGACTTCAGATGCTGTTTTCTGTAAGAAAATAGTACATAGTGAATAAAAGTCAATGGGGTAAAATTTTGAGTCTATGTATGTCATATCCTGATAAAATGCAAAAGAACAGTAAAATGCCTCAGTTTCTTCAACCCTCTCCAAAAGAATCTGACCAAGTACATGCTTAGTCACTAAGTCATGTCTGACTCTTTGCCTGCCAGGCTCCTCGGTCCACAAGATTTTCCAGGCAAGATACTGGAGTTTGCCATTTCCTCTTCTAGGGAGTTTCCCGACCTGGGGAGCAAACCTGCATCTCCTGCATCTTCTGCTTTAGCAGGCAGACCCTACCACTGAGCCACCTGGGAAGCCCAGCTAACTAAGTGTGCTCATTCGCACACTTGTGTCCGACTCTTTGCGACTCCATGGACTGTAGCCCACCAGGCTCTTCTGTCCATGGAATGTTCTAGGCAAGAATATTGGAGTGGGGTGCCATTTCCTTCTCCAATCTGAGTCAGATTCTAATTGGCATTAGGTTCTGTTGTGACATTGGTGGGGCACGGGGTGGGGGGGACAGCCCTGAATCCAGGTCTGTGAAGAGACTAGAGGGTAGCCCCTTTGGGGCACTGGTGGGTTTGCTTTGCCTCGAAATTCTGCCTCGTGGCTTGGCAAGATCTCATGCTGCAGTGAAACTGGCAGCTCTCATCTGCTGAGTGCTGCCTTGAACTAGGCATCACAACAGGTGCTTCACACACATATTTTTAAAACTTTCAACAATCATTTTAGGCAAATACTATCCTCATTTAAATAATGTCCCTATTTTTATACAAAATAAATAGGAACAAACTAAGTCTCAGAGTTCAATGACTTGCTAAGGACACACAGCTGGGAACTGTGGGAGCCAGGAACTGTCTCTCCAGGAATTGTCTGGAGTATCTGCAAGACACTAAAACTGTTCTCTTGGGTCTATGCTCTTTTCTGATGATACTCATGAATGAATATGGAAGAAAGATCAGACTACACTGGACTGGAGGTCTCCGTTGCCTCAGAACTCCCACAGAACAGAGTATTTTTGTACAGAAATTAATTATTTCTGCCTGGTTCTGTGAACAACCTGTGAGAGTTTCTCACCTCTGCAGCTCAGCCCTAGCTTTCCGTCACTACCAATGCTCACTGTGTTTTTTTAATTAGTGAGTGAATGAGTGTGGAGCAGTGATCAAGTGCTCAGCTCTTACAATACAAAAACACCTGAGATGGTGAAATCAATTCTCATGAGCACTACTATGATAATTTATCACATTTTTCTCTGAACAGATGAAGAGCAGATTGAAAACACTGAGAGCTAAAGGTGACACCCCCACCCCATCTCAATTAAGGAACTGAAAGGGGAATTGGAAGTGTTTATATGGCAGATGGAGATTACAGGAAATTACAGCTTCTAGGGCATGATGGTTACTAGAAGGTTGACCTAAGCATCTCTGGGAGACTCATTATAGCCTGGATTCCAGATGCATGTACATATAGTGAAAGCTAGTTGAATACAATGGTTAAGAGCACAGACCAAGAAGACACACTACCTGGGTTTGAAATCCAGTCCACACTTAATCTTATTTTGTCTCACTATCCTTAGCTTTACCTAAACACCCTCATCTGTAAAATGGGGACAATAGCAACAATACCCATCACTTAGAGCAGGCATGTGAAGAAAGAAGCAATATACGTAAAAGTGCGGAGAACAATGTCTAGCACACATTGAGCGCCACATCTACCATGTAGGCTGTGATTATACTATAAATAAAGACTGATGGTTCTAGGTTAAATGTTTCTATTCCTTCTCTTTCTCCCCCGTCCATGGACATAATGCTAATCTTAAACTACTGGTAGGTTTCCACATCTTTGGAAGTGAAGTCGCTCAGTCGTGTCCGACTCTTTGCGACCCTGTGGACTGTAGCCCACCAGGCTCCTCTGTCCATGGGATTCTCCAGGCAAGAATACTGGAGTGGGTTGTCATTTCCTTCTCCAGGGGATCTTCCCAGCCCAGGGATCGAACCCAGGTCTCCTGCATTGCAGGTAGACGCTTTAACCTCTGAGCCACCAGGGAAGCCAGGCACATCTGTAGTGTGGGAAAGTTACCTTGTCAAACATGAAGACTTTGTTGATTTGGCCTTGGAAGACCCTCAGGACAGAATTAATGTGCACACAGGCATCCTGAATAGCTGAGCCAATGATTTCTGCTTTATCTTTGTCCTTAAACATCAGGTTCACAAACATAACTGTCACTGGGCGAAGCTCAGACAAATAACCCCAAAGCTGTTTGTTATCAATCTGTAATTTAGAGGGAAGCTTTCCTTAACATGTGTCCTTGGCAGTGGGTCTTTCCTTCCAATATCATCACCACCACACCCAAAATTATCACTGGGAGGGAACTAGCCTTTTGAGATTCTCTAGGGAAACTGAAGTTATCAAAGTTGGGAGGTAGAAACAGCAGAGCCAGCTTAAAGTAAAAAAGATGGAAATGGAATGGACTATCAAAATCTCTTCCAATAGGAACTTACAAGCCTGATCATTTTTGGCCAGCCACCACTCCCATGCCCCAACTGCTAGCTCCCTTAGCCAGCATGAGTCATCACAATAAAAGAACTGCTGTTTCTTCTGGCTCTCCAACAATTTAGGAATAATACTAGCATGCCACATAATTCAACCTAATATTTTCATAGCAAGATACTTTTCAGAGTATTTCCATATTCCGTCCTCCTTTATCCTCAAATGAAATAAAATTACATTATCCTCATTTTACTAACTGGATAACTGAGGGTTGGAGAGAGAAGAAAATTTTCCAAGTCATATGAGAAAACAGCAAACAAAATCCAAACCTATGGACTTCTATTTGTGGTACCCCCTTGCCTCTCTTTGGTGTGGTACTTCATTCAGCTCCCATCTTCACTCTAAGTCTATCCAAAACAGGCACAAGGAAAGGAAAGGTGAGTCTTTCCCAAATTATCCCTGCCTATACCATCAGCCCTGAATTTTGTTAAATTTAAGTACATAAGAAAACAGTAGGGGAGAAGCATTGCATTTTTTTCTGCCCCAGACAACACAAAAGTGTCAGATTCTCCATTGACAATATGAAACACATCTTCTGGATGAAAAAGGAAATTGTGTATAGGGAATCTTGGAATCATGCTTCCTATCTAGCTGAGGTTTCATGTACTTTTCATAAAAGATGATTTAATAATTTCTAACTAGGCAACATGATCATTTTCTTTGATTTTTCAAATGAATTTAAGTAATTAATATTAAATACATAATACTAAACATGTTAAAGAAATTAAATTATTCCATCAGGCCATGTATTCTGAGTTTTGGTTTGAAAAATCCAACCACATCTTTGTTAAGTGCAAGGACAGACCTTGGTAAAGCTGTAAAGCATTTGTCTTTTGCCTCCTTTCAGCTCCCTAGCTATTGTTGCTTAGTCCATGTTTGTCATTCCTACTCACAATTTTCACAGTGACTCACAGAACCTCTCTTATATCCCTTTCCTGTAGACCTTGCTCTCAACTAGTAGCAGCTGAAGAAGCATAACATTATCTCTTAGAGGGAGGGAGGGGAAGAGTGGGATGGCTCTCTTGAGCTTCAAAAATCTTAAAAGAACCCACCAATTGCAGGCACTAGAGGGAGTGTCTGGAAAATCCCATGGATGGAGGAGCCTGGTGGGCTGCAGTCCTTGGGGTCCCTAAGAGTAGGACACGACTGAGCAACTTCACTTTCACTTTTCACTTTCATGCATTGGAGAAGGAAATGGCAAACCACTCCAGTGTTCTAGCCTAGAGAATCCCAGGGACCGGGAAGCCTGGTGGGCTGCCGTCTATGAGGTCACACAGAGGTGGACACCACTGAAGCGACTTAGCAGCAGCAGCAGCAGAGGGAGTGTTTCTCAACTGAATGAAAGGTACAGGGGGGCATTCTGACAGCTCTTCAACCTACACTGTGAAGGCAGCTGCCCACAGATCAGGCTTGTCCCACAAATATTTCCTTTAGGACATAACTGCATTTTGACAGGATTAAGAATTAAAATAGGCATTATATTAGACAGGATGTGTACAGCCTCTGAAAGAAATGCAGGGTTCAGAGAGAACAGGGTTCAAATCCTAGCTACATTTCTTACTTTATAATCTCAGGAAAGTTCATGGTATCACTCTGTCTCTGTTTTCTCATATATAAGGGATAAATACATCTGCTAAGGATTGTGAAGAATAAATACATGAAAGAGTAGAGTGTCTGGCATATGGTGAGTGCTGAGAAATAGTTATAATTTGTACAGTTAATGCACTTGAAAGAACCTAGATCTAAGCAAATGAAAAGGGAAAACTCTAAGGCTGGAGGTACTTCTGAGAGTTCTAATTATCTGTATTAACTTTCAAAGCTTAAGATATAATTCAAGTGACAAGAGAAACAGTATCATTCACTTGCTATGTGACATGTAGAAAGGACAATGCCATGCTCTTGTGTGTGTGTGGACATGTTCTTATACGCTTGAGACACTTTGTTTGCCCAGTTGTATAAGGCCTAGTTTACCCCTGTTGTCACAGCATAATTGAGTAATGCCCCTTTTAATTCTTAAAAACATTCTGATTTGAACACATGGAGAATGTCAGTCCCACCTCTTTCTATTTCAATGAAACATTTTACAAGCTGCTGATTTTCTTGATCTTAGCAGCTAAGATCCCTGACACCCTAAAAGTCAAAATTAAATTATTAAAATACCTGCTTCAATATGCTTTCCATCACATACTTTTGTAGGGACAACTCCAGGTCAGGATCAGGCTCTAGCATGCAAGCAAGCCTCAGGAGGTCTAAGAGGGCAGGAGAGGTAGGATCAGAAAGGGAAGCTTGGCTCTGTAACATGGGAGAGAGGTGCCTCCCAGTCCCCATTCCCTTGGGCAGTGGTCTTCATCGTTCAGTCAGAAAACTCTGGGCTACTTCGTGGCCAAAGAGGGCCAAGGGAAAGCCAATGAGACGTTCTCAGAAGTTGAGGGTTTCCCAAAATTTAGTTGCATGTAGCTCAAAACCCTGTTCTAAATGTCACCACATTTCAGAACTTACGGAGACTTCCACTTCTATACTTGAGCTAAAAGTATTGTCACAGGTAATGGAAATAAACAGATGAGGGGATGATAATGGAGGACAATGCTGACAGAATGCAGGGGATGATCGAGTTGAAACAGCAGCATGAGTAAGATTTAGGAGACTGGCTTCGGATCCTCAGTTTGATACCAACTTGCCGTATGACTCTGGACAAGTCACTTCACTGCCTTGGCTGACTCTTATTTCCTCATCCAGGAAAAAAGCACTAGGCTTTCATCATCTCTATGATTATTTTCACTATAATGGTTGACTGTTCCATACTCTATAAAATAGACTGTTAGGAGGTGGTAAGGATGAATTTGAAGAAATCAAAAAATAATGGAAAGAAATTATGATGGGTTTTCCGCAGGGAATACAATAATGATAATAATGTGAAAAAGATGAAAAATAATGGTGGAGTCTGAAAAGGATACAAATTGGGGAGCAAATGTTTGTACTGTATGTATTCAAAACCTAGTATATTTTAAATGCTGTGCTAGGCACTGTGTGGGAATAAAAAGTTCTTAGGAAATTGAGTTTTTCCTGGAGGCACTTATGCATATTCAAGTATAATATGTATAGAAAAATTAAATACAAAAAAGACCAAATGGGCTAATAGATTATAAAGATCAGAGACATTCAGAGAAATCAGTGGTCTAGATAAACTGGTTTAATCAGAAAAAGGTTAAAAGGAGAGCTAGGAATTTTACTGAATCTTGAATAACTTGTGGCTTTTTACTAGAAGGATGCATGCCTAGCAGATGTAGATTAAAGTCAAGAATGAGCAGAGTATGTTAAAGCATTGGTAAAGACTAAACTGGCATGAGCCCCATGTGAGTACTGGAGATGAATAAGAAATGATGCTGAGCAGACTGTGGAGAGGAGCAAAGAGCTCAGGAAGAGAGCAAGCATTGTAAAGGTCTAGACGATTACGGCAACAAAGGTTATTTGTTGTTCAGTTGCTCAGTTGTATGACTATTTGCAGTCCCATGGACTGCAGTATGCCAGGCTTCCCTGTCCTTCACCATCTCCTGCAGTTTGCTCAGACTCATGTCCATTGAGTTGGTGCTGCCATCCAATCATCTTGTCCTCTATCACCCCCTTCTCCTGCCTGCAATCTTTTCCCAGCATCAGGGTTTTCACATCAGAAAACTGATGCTGAGCTTCAGCATCAGTCCTTTCAATGGATAGTCAGGGTTGATTTCCTTTACAATTGACTGGTTTGATCTCCTTGTTATCCAAGGGACTCATGAAGTGAAGAGAAGTCGCTCAGTCGCGTCCTACTCTTTGCGGCCCCATGGACTCTAGCCACCAGGCTCCTCTGTCCATGGGATTTTCCAAGCATGAATACTGGAGTGGGTTGCCATTTCCTTCTCCAGGGGATCTTCCTGATCCAGAGACCAAACCCAGGTCTCCCACATTGTAGGCAGATGCTTTACCGTCCAGGCTACCAGGGAGAGAGACAAATAATAAGGAATTTGGCTGGTCTTTGCTTCTGATACCAGAGTAACTTCTAAATCTTTGGAATTTCCCAGATAATGAAACTGTCTCTGTTATTCATGGTGGGTCCTTTGGACCACACCTGAATTTATGCTAATAAGATGACTGAGGATAAGGGTCTATCTGCAAAGACCAAGCATGTGATAAGAGGGCTTTGAACTAGGTGTTAAGAGCCAACCTTCGTGACATCTGAAGAGGGAAAGGGGCTGGAAATTTAGTTCAATTATAATCCCAGTAGGGCTTCTCTGGTGGTTCAGATGGTAAAGACTCTGTCTGCAATGCAGGAGACCCAAGTTCAATCCCTGGGTCTGGAAGATCCCCTGGGGAAGGGAATGGCTGAGAATTCCATGGACAGAGAAACCTGTCAGGCAGTCCATGGGGTCGAAAAGAGACAGACAGGACTGAACATCTAACGCTTTCACTTTTCACTATGAGGCCAGTTTTTCGTACTACATGCCTACTTAATAAACCACCAATAAAATATGTGAACCTTTGCTTCCCTGGCTGATAAATACTTTGATGTGCAAGGAGCATGATGTGTCCTGACAATCAAGAAGCTTCATATTTGGGACTCTCCCAGACCTCATCCTATGTGTTCAGAGACCAATACAATACTGGTCCTCATTTGTATTCTTTACAACAAAACCATAAGCATAGTACTTTCCTGAGTTCTGTAAGTTATTATAGTTAATTATTGAACTTGAGAGCATTGTGAGAACCCTTGGATTTTTAGCCAGTTGGTCATAAGTGCAGGTGACTTACTAATCTCAGAGCTTGTAGCTGGTGATAAGAGAAGTCCTATGGAAGACTCCACCTCTCTGTGCTAACTCCAGGTAGTTAGCAACAGAATTGCACTGTATTGCAGAGCCCCAAATAAGTTATTGAAGGTATGACTAAGATCTAGGAGATGGGATGAGGTACAGTTCAAGGAGTGTATCACTAGATTTTCTCCATCCTTGGAGCGTTTGGGTTCTTGGCTTTTCCTGGTCAATTTGCCTACACGTCCCCTGAGCACCCCTCTCATCCCATTATCTACTGCAGTTTTGTAAAATTACAGTCTAAATTTGTGATGTTCAAAATATTCAAGACCTACACAAAAATGGTGAGAAAGAAGAATGATTCAAAGATGTTTCTGAAGTTTCTAGTCTGCATAAAGGAAGAGTTTCAGAGAAAGATAAGTAGCATAGAATTGAGACATTGTTGAAATAAATTTCTAAGCCCAAGATAAGCTGCTCCCTATCCAGCATGCCATGTCAGCAAACCAAGACTTAGATTAATTTTTGTGTCCCAGTAAATGCTCCACTTAACCAGAAATGCAATAATCATAGTCAGCCAATCCCTAAATGCCTAGCCAACTCCTGGCTTTCTTCCCCCAAACAAGACTGACTATATGACCCCAGCCAATCCGATACTTTTTTTTTTCCTTGTTCTTTACTCTTTAGCCTTTCCTTGTTGTTTACTCTTTACTTCTTGCTTTCCACACCATTTTGCAGGAGACTGTCTACTTCATGAAGTACTAAAGTTTGTTATCACCTAATTGTCCTGCATTCCTCACACTAGTCCTAGCCCTTCTGGCAGTCATAGGGAAATCCAGCATAGATTAACGGTTCCACAAAACGTGGGTAGAGAAGACCAGACAGTCCAGGACAGATTCCTGGAATCATCAACATTCAAGGAATAGAAAGGGAACTGAAAATGGGTAGTGTGAGGGGTAAAAAGCAAAACTAGGAAATAATATTCTTGAACTCAAGGAACGAGGAGAAGATAATACCTAGAAAAGAGAGTAATCTAAAGCCAATCGCCTAGTTATGAGGCCTGAAGAGAGGTCAGCTGGTTTGGTAAGGTGATGGCTATTAACACCTTGACATAAACGGTCCCAGGAGATGGGGAAAAGTGAACAGAAACTAGATGTCAGGGACTCAAGACTGACAAGTAGGTGAATATATGCTCTCCACCCTCACCTCAAGGTGCATATAATCAATGCTTATTGGGTGAATAAATAAAGGAGAGGACAGAAGAAAAGGTAGAGACATACAGATTACCCTTGAGAAGTCTGGTACTGTTAGAAGGGAAAAGCAGGAGTCATAGGGTTTTTTTTTTCCTTTTATCATGGAGAAGACTTGCAAATGCTTGGAAGCTGAGAGGAAGGAGTCATTGCCAGAGAGGCCGAGGACCGAAGGAGGGCTTTACTTAGAACAGCTATTGTGGGGCTGGGAAGGAGGCCCCTTTGTATGCTGCGGGACTGTGAGCTGAACTGAAGAAACCAGGCACTTGTAATGGAGCCCTTGGCATTGGTGTAAGACCCTATGGACCACTGGCAGAAGCAATGGCTCTTGAGTATAGAAGGTACTTACTTTTGTGGTCACCAGAAGGATAATGATCCATGAAAGCCATACACTTTGTGAAAAATTCATCAAAGTTAAAAGAAGGGGGTGGTTTTAAGAAATTAACCTAAATTTTAAAAAAAAGAGAGAAAGGGAGAAGTTTCTGGTTATTCTGAGGGTTGCCTGGTCCTTTGAATATAATTTCTCAACAGAAAGGGCAGGGTTTTGAATGTCCCAGACATGATAATCAGACACTGGCATACTTAAACAGTGAAGAGCTTTAATTTGCATGTAATTGCATTAGAAATATCTCTGATTAGTCATTAAGATCTCAATCTTCAGTATATACACAGCAGCCCATTCCAGGGAACAAACCTGTATACTTTTCCACTCCTATAACTTTTTTTTTTTTTTTACTTTACAACATTTTAATTGAAATAATACTTGGTTAAACTGCATACCATATATTTCTTACAAGTGTAAAAGGACAAAAGGTGCTGATGCCCCAAAAGGTATTAGGAACATCACCAGTAATAAAATTCGTATAAAGATCATGAACTCCAAGATATGATACATAGAGAATGGCACAACCTTATTTCCTTAATATTTTTGCCTCCAAAAATGGATAACTTTTAGTCCAATAATGAGAAACTATCAGGCAAAACAAAATCAAGGGAACATACACCAAAATAACTGATTAATGTTAAGTGTCAGGGTAATAAAAAACAAGGAAAAACTGTTTTACAGATTGCAGGAGACTAAATTAAAAATAACAGTGCAGTGTGAGATCATGGATAGAATCCTGGAAAACTCACTAAAGACATTAGTGGGAAAACAGGTGAAATCCAAACAAGGCCTTTAATTAGTGAATAGTATACTTTACCAATGTCAGTTTTCAGGTTTTGACTATTGCACTCTCGTTATGAAGAATGTTAACATTTGTGGAAGCTGGCTAATGGATATATGGAAAAACTCTATTGTTTCTGAACTTTTCTGTGAGTCTAAATTTAAAAATTAAAAACAAATTTTAAAGATATAAGTAATGATCGAAGAAGATGGGGGAGCAGGGGCATTGCTATCAGCCAGCTAGGTCATGCAGCCATGATGTGTATTACTGGAAGAGTGAGTTGGGGAGGCTAGGAGGGGTGTAGACTGATGCATAGGGCATGGTGTGGGGTTCTCATCTTTGCCAGCAACTTCATGCATTCACCATCTTTTCTTTCCATCTGCCAAGCAGTCCTGTTGCTGGTTCAATTAGCAGCAGAGCTCTCCTTCCTTTCTCTAATTGGCTATATCCCAGGGACAGTTCTGCTTACAGTCCAGCTTCAACTTAACTACAGTGTTTTCTGCTAGGCAGGGCTCAAGGAAAATTCTTTTCCCTCCATAGTCTTTGCTGTCCCTGCTCGCCTCCAGTTCTCATCCTCCGTGATCACTTGCCTTGAGTTAGGAGTGTTGAGGAGAGACTTCAGGGCCAATGGCAGCCCTCAAAACTACTGTACAACCCTCTGCTCCCAGGGAATAGCCAGGAAATTTTTCATTAAACATGGGCACTACTCCCACCAAAGGCGTCCATACCCAAATTCCACACTCTTAGTTACCACAGAAAAGCCTGATCACTTCCTCTTGAACTCACCAGACTTGGTTCCTCCCAGAGGAGATGTCCTGGGCTAATACTTTTTAATCTAACCCAGACTGACCCCATCCAAGTCGCCAGCTTCATAGAACCAGTGGCTTTTCTGACAGGAGGCCCCTGGCATAGACTGGCATAACTTTATAGACAAGTAGCAGCATCACACCTACCTTAACTGCTCTCTGATCTGGAATCCTCTCAATTTCAATCATGCTCCTGTCACAGAGCTGCCAGCAGTTTGGGGATAGAATAATGTCATTCACCTGTGCCATGTTCTGCGCGAGGCGCACGTCATCTACGGCCTGACCAATCACCAGAAAGTAGTTTCGAGTTTCATCTCCAAAGACCAACATGCTGATGTGGCCAGCAGACAGTCCTGGCAGGAAGGCAAGCGAGGGTTTGCATGAGAAGTTTGGGCTTAGTCCCCGCAGCGTGGCTTCTTGGACAATCAGAATCTTGAGCATCTCAGAGCATCTTGAGCATCTCAAAATTTTAGTCTCTAAAATTTTGCATAGAAATCAGTGAATGTCTCTTCTGGGCCCAGGCCTTCCCAAATGGCTTTGCTCCGGAATCTAGAAAGTGAGTTACTTATTTTCCACCTTTTTGTGACATTTAGTTCCCTAGATGGCCCTATCACTCCTCAAAGTTATTTTATTTTTCTTCAATTTATTTATACTTCAAACTACTTCTTATTTATACCGAGGACAATTTTAATGACTTCTGTTTGGGAAAGATTTGCATTTTATCAGAGATGAGGTTCTAGTTAAAAAGTAACAGGGTGACATTTCAGGCAACAGATAGGCAAGAAAAGGTTGGAGAAATGAGCAGGTATTTTGACTGTCAAGTGTTCCATCCCAAGAATGTGTCTTCTAGTTGTTTTTAAGTTGGGAGCTGAAGATTTTGGTACCAAAACAACAGAAGACAGAATGTTTTAAAACATGACGTGAAAAATGTATGTGTAAATGAGCTGTGATACACAGTTCTTTCAAATTACCATAATTAACATAATCAAAGGTTGTTTTTGTCTTCGCTTTCTGATGTGCTACCTTGTCAAGACCGAATCCCCCTGATGTATACATATACAGGGGGTCTGTTTTCCCTCTGAAGTACATGGATGCCTAGGCTGGTTAACAGATACTGGTACTTCTTCTTTAATAGCCAGTAAGTATGCACCTGAAGGGTCCCCATCATTTTTCAAAAGAAGAATACATCAAAATTCTCTAGGTAGTAACTTGGAAAGAAATATTTAGTATTACAACAAATTTGTTTTGTTTTTTTAACAGGAGATTTAAAAATCTTGGAAATTTTCAATAACCTAAAGCAGGGGTCCTCAACCTCTGGGATTTAAAGCCTGATGATCTGAGGTGGAGCTGATGTAATAATAATAAAGTGCGCAATAAATGTAATGCGATAGAATCATCCCGAAACCACTGTCCTCCCATGCCAGTCTGTGGAGAAATTGTCTTTCACAAAACCAATCCCTGGTGCTAAAAATTTTGGGACTGCTGATCTAAAGAAAGCTGAGAGCAGTTAACTGGATAACCCCTGATCCATCTTCTTATCACCTCTGATGTTCAAGAATTCTAAAGTTTACAGTTAGGTAGACATGAATACCAATAGCACCAGTTGTAACTCATCATTCATACGTATCAGAATTTCATTTCCCACCTGTGAAATAGCTCCCACACTGCCTATGTATACCTCAGAACTGTGGTGAAGCAGAAATGACACTGTGTAATGTCTGCAATACAATATGGAAATACAGGTGATTGTTATTGTATGTGTGAATTTAAGAAGCCCTCTATTAAGTGGAGCTGTGTTGCAGGCTGACCTTTTAAGCTTTTCTTGCACATGATTCTTATGAAGTAGAGGTGGACTAGGCCTAATACATTGTTGAATCTATGTAATCACAAGCTGCTCCCTACTGTGCTTAATAATAAGCATTGTTGACAGCAGCAAGATCTAATAATAATAACAGCAATGGTAATGATAAAGAGTATTTTGTGGAGTGGTTGTGCCAGGTACTATTCTAACCATTCAATTTTACTTTTTATAAGAGTTACGAGTTAAAAAGTAACAGGGTGAAATTTCAGGCAACAGATAGGAGTTCTCTTAACTGGTAAGTGAAGAAACCAAAATTCACCTTCTGGTTAGTCAAAGTTCATGACCTGATGGTGGTCCTGAGTTGTGATGTTCCACTGTTTTCTCTCTAGAGGGAGATTCCTCAGGAGCTAGGACCCATACTCAAACTGCTATAGCATCTCCTCTTTCTCAAAAGCTCACATATAAATATATATATATATACATAAAATATATAATATATAAATATATAATATATAAAATATATAAATATATATATATAAATATATAAAATATAAAATATATATATAGAGAGATCCTTAATTCCCATATCAGGGATCAAACCAGTCCTCCCTGCACTGAGAGTACAGTGTCTTAACTGCTGGACTGCTTAAAGTGTCTTAACTGCTGGACAACCAGAGCTTACCTATCTTGACTCGGATATCCAGGCCTTCTTCAGACTCCTGGGTCTCAAACAATCCATGAATCTCCAGACTACATTTAATTACCACTGTGATGATGTTTTTCAGCTGCTTCCGCTCCACCTTCCACAGGGCTAGCAGTGCATCACCTTGAAAAGACAGACACACTGGGGGCTCCTAGCCTGCCCTAGGGTTCCACTCTGTTTTGTATGAAGTCTGCACAGAAACTTGTTCTTCAAACATTCCTCTACCCAGTCTGCTACCTGCTGCTCTCTCTGAGATGTCTCCTTTGTCAGAGTACAGGAACCTTGGCACTCCTTTCTTACCCCTGCCATCTTAGTAAGCCCCCATACCTGCAAATTTTAAGATGTCTCCTCCAAAAATCAACACTTCTGAGGGAAAAAAAAGAAAAGGTGAAATTAAACTCTGTTTTTTTTTTCTTTCTGTTAATTTATGAAAGTTTCCTGTGTACAGCATAACTTTGATTTCTTAAAGCCAATAAAAGAATCTACCCTTCAACAGTGGGGTAGAAATTAGGTCAAGAGAAGAACGATTCAGAGATAAGTTTATACTAAAGATGTCTTCTCAGACAAGGCATTTAAACCCAAGGCTCAGACAAGAATGAGAACATGAGCTGGATGACATACCTGCTCTGTTTCTGTGAATGGAAAGTAGAAGTTAGGATTTCTCATGAGGCCTGAGGACAGCTACCCTACTCCCATGATAATGAAATGCTCTTTATTGATCTGTGTATGTTATGAGTCAGGGCTTGAGTGAATGTGGGTGAGTGCATGAATGACAGGACTCCATAAGAACTGAAAAACAGAAAAAAACACAACTATGGTCAACTTGAATTTTATTACCAACTTGCATTTTGTTTATTTAGGCTTTATGACATATACTGATTATTTCTCCTCTTATTTTTGCAACATTGAAAATGTGCTAAATGCAATGCAAAAAGGAACTAGAAAACTGTAGATTTCTGCTTTTAATGAAGATTAAGTGTCATGGCATCTGGTCCCATCACTTCATGGGAAATAGATGGGGAAACAGTGTCAGACTTTTTATTTTGGGGGGCTCCAAAATCACTGCAGATGGTGATTGCAGCCATGAAATTAAAAGACGCTTCCTCCTTGGAAGAAAAGTTATGACCAACCTAGATAACATGTTAAAAAACAGAAACATCACTTTGCCAACAAAGATCCGTCTAGTCAAGGCTATGGTTTTTCCAGTGGTCACATATGGATGTGAGAGTTGGACTGTGAAGAAAGCTGACTGCTGAAGAATTGATGCTTTTGAACTGTGGTGTTGAGAGTCCCTTGGACTGCAAGGAGATCCAACCAGTCCATTCTAAAGGAGATCAGCCCTGGGTGTTCATTGGAAGGACTGATGCTGAAGCTGAAACTCCAGTACTTTGGCCACCTCATGTGAAGAGTTGACTCATTGGAAAAGACTCATGCTGGGAGGGATTGGGGGCAGGAGGAGAAAGGGACGACAGAGGATAAGATGGCTGGATGGCATCACCAACTCAATGGACAAAGGTTTGGTAAACTCCGGGAGTTGGTGATGGACAGGGAGGCCTGGTGTGCTGCAATTCATGGGGTCGCAAAGAGTCGGACACGACTGAGCGACTGAACTGCACTGCAGTGCTGTCCGCTGTCGTTGTTCAGTCGCTCAGTCGTGTCCGACTCTGCGACCCCATGGACTGCAGCACGCCAGGCCACCCTGTCCCTCACAGGGGCACTGTGAGTTGTCTAGTGTTGTCTAGTGGGTGATATTAAGGTATTACTAGGAAACTCAGACCTTGATAATAGACTAGACCTAGGACTTACCTTAAAAGGATAAATTCTTTTCTCCATGAATAGTTCAAATTAATAATGCAAACAAGTTGGTAGGCAGAGGTTGAAAAGGAGACCACACTTTTCAGAATCCTTCGAATCCATTATTAGGACGTAAATTACTGACAAGTGGATTATAAATCATTCATCTATTCATACAATGAAATGAAAAAATGCTTGCTCCTTGGAAGAAAAGCTATGACAAACCTAGATAGCATATTAAAAAGCAGAGACATCACTTCACCAACAAAGGATCATATAGTCAAAGCTATGGTTTTCCCAATAGTCATGTACCAGTGTGAAAGTTGGACCATAAAGAAGGCTGAGTGTTGAAGAATTGATGCTTTCGAATTATGGTGCTGGAGCTGCTGCTGCTAAGTCGCTTCAGTCGTGTCCGACTCTGTGCGACCCCATAGACGGCAGCCCACCAGGCTCCCCCATTCCTGGAATTCTCCAGGCAAGAACACTGGAGTGGGTTGCCATTTCCTTCTCCAATGCATAAAAGTGAAAAGTGAAAGTGAAGTCGCTCAGTCGTGTCCTACTCTTAGCGACCCCATGGACTGCAGCCCACCAGGCTCCTCCGCCCATGGGATTTTCCAGGCAAGAGTACTGGAGTGGGTGCCATTGCCTTCTCTGATGGTGCTAGAGAAGATTCTTCAAAGTCCTTTGGACTGCAAGGAGATCAAACTAGTCAACTGTAAAGAAAATCAACCTTGAATATTCATTGGAGGGACTGATGCTGAAGCTGAAGCTCCAATACTTTGGCCACCTGATGCAAAGAGTTGACTCACTGGAAAAGATCCTGATGCTGGGAAAGCTGGCAGGAAAAGAAGCAGGTAACAGATGAGACAGTTGGATGGCAAGACCAACTCAATGGACATGAGTTTGAGCAAATTCCAGGAGATAGCGAAGGACAGGAAAGCCTGATGTGGTGCAGTCCATGAGGTCACAAAAAGTTTGATACAACTTAGTGACTGCACAACAACAACAGTTATAACATATCCTCTTAATGACAGTGTTTGAGTTATACTGATGTTATTTTTGGAGTTATTGAACATAACTAAAAGTATTACTACTACACTTCTTTTCAAAGTAATCTCTAATTTAATCTTGTAACTAACACAAATCTAATCCTTCAATCTGTGTTAGTGAGGTTTGATTACATTCCTTCACTTGTACTGTATTATATTTCAAAAAGACTGGTTTCATACACATTTCATGGAGACAATGAAGAGTACTAAGCAACAGTACTCTCTCAGGTTGTAACCACCAAATACAGAAAACAATGAATATGCTTAAGTCAGAAACACTTACTCTCCACTATTGCACTTATGTAGTGGTTGAGGATCTCCACCAGCTGCTCAGCCCCTCGGTCCATGTACATGGCTGTGCTGAACTTCCAGTCATTGCAGTAAAACCTGTAACAATTGTGCAGTTCATTTCCTTGGGTGCTTGGAGGAACCAAACATTGCCAGGAGAAGAGGACCACACGCGCTAGCAATGGGCCTCAGCTTTTAAGAACTGGCAGTGTTTCTTTTAAATGATCTTTGTGGCAGGCCAAGTGTCAGATAGTGGGTCTCCTCTATCTATATTTCTATCTTAGGGGTCAAGGAAAGGCACCAGATAACTCTTCCCTCCTAACTTCCCAACTTGAACAGGGGTAACTTCAGTTTTAACTAGGTATAGAATGTCCATTTTATGGTAATGAAAACACATAAAATTCAATGACTTCTGAAGAGATAGTAAATTTCCTCTTAAGCTGTAAATAACATTGGAGAGATAATTTCCAGAGGTCAATTTTGCCTGGGATTGTGTAGGGCTTGGAGGCTGAGTCAGTGAAGTTGGGACAGGGACACTGGGGCCCGGAAGTACCAGGCCCAGGACTTGGCATCTTAAAGATTTGCCCATCAATGGACATGCCATGCAAAGGAAGATGAGAGGGAGCCAGGTCCACAAGCCAGGCCCTCCCTCCTGTCTTCTCAGTGGGAATATTTGCAATAACAGCACAAAAACTCTGAAACAGCACCCGTACTCTGCAGTCAAGCACTGTGTGTGATTTTGATGCAAACCTATTGTTCACCCACATTAAACATCCCTTTTGTGCTTGCCTGAAATATCAACAAACATCAAGACTCCATCAAAATTATCCACAGAAGGTCTCTCTGGAGAGAAATCTCCATAGACAATGAGGTCTGGTAAATGAGCTGCTATTTTGACGATGGCCCGGTCCTGTGATTCAAGTTCTCTTCGAGTGTTCATGTTCAAGGCAAATATTCAGGATTGTATGATCACCACGAACAGTCCTGAATGGACCTTCTAGAAAACAAAGCTGAGATTGGAGGCAATCTGACTTATATTCATTCACTCACTTTCCTATTTCTTTTTCCCCATTTGCTCTAACCTGCAAAACGCTCACTTAAGTGGTTGATGGCTTAGTCATTAATGGCTGAGCTGCTGACCATGCATTTGCATGACAAGGTGAGCCCTCAGGGCGCAAGTGCTGTGGCAGAGGGACCTTTGGTCCAGGCCCTTTCCCTTTCTATACTTATGTTCCCTCTTTCATTCCCCCTTCCCTCTTATTTTTTCTTTCTCTTTTTTGAAAACTAAGAAAGCAAGCATAAACATGAGTTTTTGTGTGTGAATATTTATAGAAAAGTGAAAGTGAAAGTCGCTCAGTCATGTTCGGCTCTTTGTGACCTTGTGGACTATACAGTCCGTGAAATTCTCCAGGCCACAGCACTGGAGTGGGTAGCCATTCGTTCCCTTCTCCAGGGGATCTTCCCAACCCAGGGATCGAACCCAAGTCTCCCTCATTGCAGCCAGGGTCACCAGGGTCCCTTTACCAGCTGAGTCACCAGGGAAGCCCAATTTATAGAAAGGTGAATAGCAAAGTGGAGGGTCACATATAAGCAAGAGATGAAGTATTTTAAGGTATAGGTATAAAGAAAGAGAGAAAAAGAATTAAAAGGGGTGTGTGTATGTATAAGACTTTAAACTGTAAATGGAAGGAAACGTGGAAATGTTGATTTGTTACCTAATAAGTTCTGAGAAAACTAGGATTCCCTAAGGCATTTCTTTGACTGCTAGAGTTAAGGAAATGCTCACACCTGAATGTTGTGAAAATCATGCTGAACCACCCTGAACAGAAATAGCATACCCAATATTTTCAGAGCAATTCAAGTTCCTGGAATAAATGATACAGATAATGAGGGAGTTTAAAAAAAAAGGAGGGACTGATACTCACCAACATGAAGGAGGTTGTTAGTAATCTCAACCAGACGTAAGTCATGTTGGGGTACATAAGCGTATTGAGAGAGTTTACATACATCTTAGACTTCAGTGAAGCATTTTTTTAAAGTCAAGAAAAACATTAGTATATTGGCATATTTTACAAAAAAACCCTTAAAAGGGACAGAAACTTTTAAAAAATGGGTGCTAAATATTAGGTATTAGAAAATATTTAAAAGGAAAAACTTGGTAAATACAAATGTTAAAAAATGAACAAAAGGTAGGAGAAGTATATAATTAAGTTTTTTTTTAAAGGAGTATCACTTAAACACAGCATATGCTAGGAACAGTCAATAGATAATAAATTCATCAAATAAATATTTTCAGATAGTAAATTTGACAAGTGCTATATGAACTTATAAGAAGGGTATGAGAATGACCAGAATGAGCTGAGACTTAGGAAGATGCTGAAGTTAAGAAAACCTAGAGGGGCTTTTAGGCTTTATTGACAGCAAGGTGATTAACAAAGGAAGAATAAGGACAAAGCTTCTTGATGTACTACACAACACTTCTTTTGTTTGTCTTCTCCACTATGGAGAATTGAAAATACAACAAACATTGACAAGAAAGAATTGAAGTCCAAGATAAGAAAACAGTGTGAAAGTACCCAGTCATTTAAATTCAAGCAGCCATCCACAGGGCTTCCCTGGTGGTTCAGCAGTAAAGAATCTGCCTGCAATGTAGGAGACTCAGGTTCAACCCCTGGGTTAGGAAGATCCCCCAGAGAAGGAGATGGCAACCCACTCCAGTATTCTTGCCTGGGCAATCCCATGGACAGAGGACCCTGGCAGACTACAGTCCATGGGATCGAAAGAGTTGGCTATGACTTAGTGACTAAACCACCGTCACAGCCACAGCCATCCCCAGATAACCCATATCCACTGAAGCACATGGAAAGAACTGACAGATGTAATTTCATCTCAAAAAATAATGGAAAGGCTTTTCCTGCTGGCTCAGTGAGGGCTTCCCTGATGGCCCAATGGTAAAGAATCCACCTGCCAACGCAAGAGACAGGTTTGATCCTTAGGCTAGAAGGATCCACATGCCGAGGAGCAGCTAAGCCCATATGTTAATGCTACAATTATTGAGCCAGTGCTCTAGTGCCCAGGAGCTGCAACCGCTGAGCCCACATGCCACAGCTACCGAAGACTGCATGCCCCAGAGCCCGTGCAACAGGAGAAGCCACTGCAATGAGAAGCCTGCCTGCTGCAGCTGGAGAGTAGCCCTTGTTTGCTGCAGCTAGAGAAAAGCCCATGCAGCGACAAGGACACAGAATGGCCAAAAATTTAAAAATAAAATAAAATTGTTAAAAAAAAAATGGAGAATGTGAGAAGGGCTGGAAAATTAGAGGCTGGTACATTTTTTTCTGAATTTCAAAAGATGAGCCTACCTGTGGATTCCAGAAAACACAGTTTGGTAAACATGGCGCTATCAGTCAATATAAGCTAGTTTTGCTTCATCAATGGAAAACTCCAAAATCTCGGTGGCTGGAAATAACAATGGCATATGTCTTACTCATGCCACATATCCACTGTGGGCTTCCCAGGTGGTAAAGAATTTGCCTGCAATGCAGGAGACAAGGGTTCAATCCCCGGGTTGGGAAGATTCCCTGAAGAAGGAAATGGGAAACTATTCCAGTATTCTTGCCTCAGAAATCCCATGGACAGAGGAGCCTGGTGGGTTATAATCCACGGGATCGCAGAGTCGGACACGACTTAGTGACTAAACCACCACCCCAAGTCCTTTATAGGTAGGCTGAGGCCCTACTCTATTGTTGTCTTCATTCTGGGACCCAGGCTGGGACATTTCAGTTTCCCAGACACAGTGGCAATAGAGGATTCCACTGTAGACTCCTTCTTAAAGTGTCCTCCCAGAAGTGACTTCACTTTCACTGAAGTGATATTGGTTGGCCAAAGCAGGAAGGTGCGATCCTGCCGTGTGTGCAGTGGGAGAGAGAGCTGGAATATTTGTGAGTTGCCATATTCAGTAATAGGGTTTCCCCAGTGACTCAGTGGTAAAGAATTTGCCTGCAATGCAGGAGTTGCAGGAGACTCGGGTTCTATGCCTGGGTCAGGAAGATCCATGGAGGAGGAAATGGCAACCCACTCAAGTATTCTTGCCAGAAAAATTCCACGGACAGAGGAGTCTGGCAGGCTACAGTCTAGAGGGCTGCAAGGAGTCACACACAGCTGAGCACACAGCACATTGCATAATACATGAGCACTTGTATCAGTAAGAGGTGATGAAAAGGAATTAAAATGGATTCAGAGCTGAGAAGAAACTGGCCTTATTTCCTTTTTTGATTTATTAAACTTTTAAATCAAGAGAATGTTGTCTACAAAGCATATCTTGAATTTAACAAGGCATTTGGCCAAGTTTCTCACATCTTTGTGGGTAACATACTACATTACAGGAGAGATGAAAATGTCCCTAGCAGGATAATGGTTAGACCTAAACGATATTGATTTGTGTTCTAGTGTCCACTCAGAGGGATCCTCCACAAGTGTGCTAGAGGACTCAGACAAAGATACAGTTGGAAGGAAAGCTAATATATTGTAGAATCTTTTTTTTTTGCAACTATAAACTGGTTTCACTTTATTATTCCCTTTATAAAATTATGTGGTGGCTACAGCTGGGGCCTGCGTCCTCTGCACAGAGACTCTGGTGTGGGTCTTCACAAGATGGTCAGTGAATTCCTGATATGGAGACTTGGTGAACACTGTCTCTTTCCAGAGGTCAGGGGTGAGATAACTGTAGGTCTTGGAAATGGCATCAAAAGTGGCCTTGGCGAAGTTGCCCAGAGTGGCAGTGCAGCCCCTGGCAGAAGTGTAGCAGTCGCCGATGCCCGCCATCATCAGCAGCTTCTTGGGCACAGGGGCGGAGACGATGCCAGTGCCTCTGGGGGCAGGGATGAGGCGCACCAGCACGGAGCCACAGCGGCCAGTCACCTTGCAAGGAACCGTGTGGGGCTTGCCGATCTTGTTCCCCCAGTAGCCTCTTCGCACGGGGACGATGGACAGCTTGGCCGGGATGATGGCCCCACGGATGGCAGTGGCTACTTCCTTGGAGCACTTGACACCCAGACCAACATGTCCATTGTAATCCCCAATGGCAACAAACGCCTTGAACCTGGTCCGCTGGCCAGCACGGGTCTGCTTTTGCACGGGCATAATCTTCAAGACCTCATCCTTGAGGGACGCTCCCAGGAAAAAGTCAATAATCTCAGACTCCTTGATGGGCAGAGAGAAAAGGTAGATCTCCTCCAGAGACTTGATCTTCATGTCCTTGACCAGGCGGCCCAGCTTGGTACGGGAGCCACTCCTTGTCCTCGGCCTTGCCTCAGCGAGCCCCGCGGCCTCTGCCCCGGCCGCGACCCCGGCCGCGACCCCGTCCCCGGCGCCACTACCCGGAGAGCCAGCCCCGCGGCCTCCCATTCCAGGGCCCCGGGGCCTCCGGGCCCTCCCGCAGCCCGGCGTCATCCGCCATTTGGTGTTTTCACGAAGAAGAAGTGATAGAATCTTAAAATATCTTAATTGACTGAAATAGCAATGAAATTTCAGAAGAATGAATGCAAATAAGTACTGTGCTTAAAATTTTAACAATATCAAACCCATAAGCATATAGTGTAAAAGACTAGATTTACTGCAAATTCAACGTTGTCTTTCAAAAACTTATTGAAGTATATAACATATGTACAGAAAAGGCAAAATTTCTAAGTGGATAGCTTGATGAATTATAAAGTAAACCAATCCATGTTCTGTACTCATATCAAGAAAGACCATGTCGTCTTCCCTCGTGGTCCAGTGGTTAAGAATCTGCCTGCCAAAGCAAGGTACATGGATTTGATCCCTGGTCCAGGAAGATTTCACATGCTCTGGGGCAACTAAGCCCATGTACCCACAATGACTGAGTCTGAGCGCTAGGCCCCGCGAGCTGCAGCTGCTGAGCCGGTGTGCCCTGGGGCCTGTGCTCCACAGTGAGAGAAGCCACAGCAATGAGAAGCCATGCACCTCAAGTGGAGAAAGTCCATATGCAGCAATGAAGACCAAGTACAATCAAAATTAACGAATTAAAAAAAGTAAAGCACTTATTATATGCTTTGTTAAAAAAAAAAAAAAGAACCGGCACTACAGAAACCAGTTTCATGCTATCTCCCGTTCACTCCCCCACACCTCCCCAAAGTTAGTCTAGCTCCTGATTTCTAATATCATAGATAAGTTTTACTCTTTTTTAACTTTGTGTAAGGAACAGGGAGGCCTGGTGTGCTGCGATTCATGGGGTCGCAGAGAGTTGGACATGACTGAGTGACTGAACTGACTGAACTGAAATGGAATATTACATATATTTTCTTATTTTTTCTCAAATGGTTGTGATATTTGTCCATGTTGTTGTGTGTATATTAGTAATCATTTATTTTCAGTGCTGTATGTATCATTTGATTATACACAAATTATTTATCCCTTCTACTATTGACCTATGGGTTATTTTTTTCCAGTTTCAGGCTATTAGGAATAATGCTGCTATGAGCATTCTTTTTTAAAAAAGAATTTATTTATTGTTGTTTTTGGCCATGCCACCTGGCATTTGGGATTAGCTCCTTGACCAGGGATTGAACCCATGACCCCTGCACTGGAAGCTCAGAGTCTTAGTCACTGGACAGCAAGGGAAGTGCTTAAGAGCATTCTTGTACACGTGTTTTGGAGAACACATATATGCATTTCACTTGGGCATATACCTAAAAGTGGAATTGTTGAGTCAGTTTACACCCCCAAGCAAAATGTGAGAGGTCTGTATCCCAGTTAACATTTGCTATTGTCAGTATTTTAAAATTTTGGACTTCTTGATAAGTGAGTGGTGATATCTGTGATTTTGTTTCCCTGAAGGTACTAGAGAAATTAAGCATGGACATTTTGGATGCCATGCAAATCTTAAGGTAGTAAGCATTGTTCAAATTTGACTCAGAGTATTGGGTTTAGTTCTACTCACTTCATTTGAAGTTCACGGACTATGAAATTTGAGGAATGATGGGAGACATTGGAAACACTGTCAGGAGATGACACTTGGGTAAAAATGGTCATTGTCTTTGGATGTTTAAATTGAACTGTGAAAGGTGTGGAGTAACGAGGAGACATGTGGGCAAAGTCTAATTAGACCTCTGAATTTAACAAAAGAATTCCCCTACTTTCTCCCTCAGGTAGAGATTGGATTTGGTTAAACAAGAATAAAGTGCATGGGAGGGTTGAAGAAGGAAAGGAAAGTTGGTGTTTTTTTTCCTCAGTGGAGGGAGCTAGTTTATCAGAGAATAGGTAGCCCATAAGTAGTATGATTTCTGTAGGAATGGATGCTCTGAAGAAGCTTCCACAGAGGTGCTGAGCAGTCAGGAGCAGTCAGTTACGACTGAACAGCACCGAGCACGGTGTAGCTCCTACCCCATTCACTGACTACCTCAACTTTGCTTTCTTTGGCTGTCACTTGTAAGAATGTCAGTTTTCATAAGTAACAATATAGGACATCCAGTTAACTTTGAATTTTAAAGAGACAGTGAATAATTTTTTTAGTATAAATATATCTCAGATTGCTTGCTACTACCAGTCTCTTCAGTCTTGGGAATACCACACCCTCTTCATATGTACAGTACAGACTGTTTTGCTTTAAACTCTAAAATTAAAATGGGTTAGATTTATTTTTTGCTTTGAAAGGATCAAGTAGGATCAATGGCTAGTGATCCCTGGGAGGCAAATTTAACATTGCACCTTGTTAGTCTTTGGAATATTGGAGTGAGAGACTGTATGTCTGCAAGGTTGTAGAGGTGATTCTTGTCTTTAGTGGAAAGATGAATTACATATATATATTTTAAATTGTAGTATTTACAATGTTTCAGATGTGTATTGTTTTAAATAAGGTGATTTGAAGATTTGGACAGATTTTTCTAAGTTTATGATTATCAGGTAAGGAAAGTAGGTGCATTTGGAGATCAAGATGACAAATATAGAAGGGAAACTAGAATAACAAAATTATCTGTTAATAGACTGAAGAGGCAAAGATATCTAAAATGAATATCTGAGTTTTTCTGTTTTAGAAGACTTACTTTTTCTGCTTTAAGTTCTGCAACATCAGAAAATGATTACTGTTACGGCATTTTTTTTTCCCAGCCATGCCACACGGCCTGTGAGATCTTGGTTCCCTGTCCAGGGATTGAACCCATGCCCCCTGAAGTGAAAGCATGGAATTTTAACCACTGGACCACCAGGGAAATTCCTATTAAGGCCTTTTTATATGAAGTATTTTACATGGGTTACCTCATTTGGTTCTCAAAACAGTGCTGTGAAGTAGGATTCATCCCCATTTTATAAATACAGAAACAGCAGTCCAGATGAATTTGCCTTAGGTCACACAGCTGGAAAGCAAGCCCAGGTTTGTGGAATTTCAAACTCCCTATTCTTTCTAGTATACCATGGTACATCCCATTTTATGACACTTTGGGGATGTTTACAACCTAGAAAAAATATTTAATTTTAGAGCAATTTCAATGTCTACTGATATACCCTCATCAATTATTTGTCCAGTTAAATCAAGAATAGAGCTTGAACAGAGTGTGGCCACTGAGAAAGCATGAAAACATCTAGGAATGAGGGTATCTGACAGAGTGAAAGAGCAAGGCCTCAATGACATACCAAGACAGATTTCCCTGAATGAAGAAGAGTGTGTGTCTAATTTTAATTTGCTTAAAGAAAACTCAGCAATACCCTCAAAGGAAAATGAAGCTAAAGATTAACTATATTCATTATTATTTCTCTAAATATCTAATAGATTTTAGTTTCCATCCCATTTTTCATCAATATGTAAAGTCAGATTTTATAAGAATCCAAAGGAGATACTCTGAACATAAAGGGATAATGTTACCTGTCAAGAAAGCTTGCCAGACCACTGTAGTAAAGGCAATTTTTCCTCTAAGCTATGAGGGCATTTAGTGTCTATAAATTTAAGTGCCTTATTATCTATTTTTAAAATCGTTGGTTATCTTTTGGTCTGTTTATGTCTTCTCTGAATTGAAGCTTCTCTGTTTTAGAGATCACATTCTATGCATATGTGTGTTTCCTCCACAGCATCTTTCTAGAGCCCCTTCACATGGTAGGCGTTTGCTGTTTGATGACTGATAAGGGTATCATTTGAGAAGTTACAGGAGAGAGGTAAATAGATAGTAATCTAGAAAAACAGAACATCTAGGATAAATAGGAGGAGGTAACACTGAAACGTTCAAACTTCTAATCTCACTTAAAGGATTGACACAGATATATACAAGGTGAACTTCCATTCCTAGCCCAAGGCTTCCCCACTTTCCTTAAGCTCCCAAACCTACTTCCCCAAGGGCAGCCCTCATCTCAGCTCTGCAACTGCTGTTTCTACTCCAATAGTCACATACCTCTTCTTTCTTCAAGGCTGAAGAAAATCAGGGCCTAGACTAGGAACTAGATCTTTCAGGATCTAGTCAGGAGTGCAGAAGACAGGAAAAGAGCCTGGATGACATTATTCGGAAGACAGCAGCAGTGCCTTGTCTGTCTAAAGCTGACCCATAAAGTGACAGTTTTCTCTAAAAGCCGTTCTCCTGGCCACACCCTCATCAGTAGCTCATTGTTTCACGGGCACGGACTGTGCTCCTGATTGGCTGGCACTGCCATCCCCTCCCCCATAGGCCCCAGAGGCCCATGGCTCACAGAAGGATGGTTTCAGGGTCCCTAGATGGAGATTTGGGGCAAGGGTCAGAGAGACTGCTATGACTCCAAAGTAGGTTGAACTTAGGCAATAGTTGGCAGGTGATTATAAAGACAAGTTTTTCCTGAGTAAACACCCATTTTTGGTTAATAATGATTGTGACTTCTACCAGAACCATGAAATTTACAATACTTATCTTCAGAGACTTTTGTGAGGTAAATTTTTGACCTGTCTTTCTGACTGGTCAAGCCCATCATTCAGCTCATTTAAGTTGTTCAGTCATGTCCGACTCTTTGCAACCCCATGCACTGCAGCATGCCAGGCTTCCCTGTCCATCACCAACTTGCAGAGCTCACTCAAACTCATGTCCATAGAGCTGGTGATGTCATCCGACCATCTCATCCACTGTTGTCCCCTTCTCCTCCTGCCTTCAATCTTTCCCAGCATCAGGGTCTTTTCCAGTGAGTCCGTTCTCTGCATTAGATGGCCAGAGTAATGAAGTTTCAGCTTCAGCATCAGTCCTTCCAATGAATATTCAGGACTGATTTTCTTTAGGACTGACTGGTTGGATCTCCTTGCAGGCCAAGGCAGGCCAAGGGACTCTCAAACGGTCCAACACCAGAGTTCAAAAGCATCAGTTCTTCGGTGCTCAACTTTCTTTATAGTCCAACTCTCTCATCCATACATGACTACTGGAAAAAAACCATAGCTTTGACGACACGGACTTTTGTTGGCAAAGTAATGTCTCTGCTTTTAATACGCTGTCTAGGTTGCTCATAGCTTTACTTCCGAGGAGTAATTTCATGGTTGCGGTCACCATCTGCAGTGATTTTGGAGCCCAGGAAAATAAAGCCTCTCACTGTTTCCATTGTTTCCCCATCTATTTGCCATGAAGTGATGGGACTGGATGCCATGACCTTAGTTTTTTGAACATTGAGTTTTTAAGCAAACTTTTTCACTCTCCTGTTTCACTTTCATCAAGAGGCTCTTTAGTCCTTCTTCCCTTTCTGCCATAAGGGTGGTGTCATCTGCATATCTGAGGTTATTGATATTTCTCCCAGCAATCTTGATTCCAGCTTGTGCTTCATCCAACCCAGCATTTCGTATAATGTACTCTGCATTTAAGTTAAATGAGCAGAGTGACAATATACAGCCTTGTTATACTGCTTTGCTGATTTGGAACCAGTCTGTGGTTCCACGTCCAGTTCTAACTGTTGCTTCCTGATCTGCAAACAGATTTCTCAGGAGGCAGGTCAGGTGGTCTGGTATTCCCATCTCTAAAAAATTTTCCATAGTTTGTTATGATCCACACAGTCAAAGGCTTTGGCATAGTCAATAAAGCAGAAATAGGTGTTTTTCCGGAACTGTCTTGCTTGTTCGATGATCCAAAGGATGTTGGCAATTTGATCTCTGGTTCCTCTGCCTTTTCTAAATCCAGCTTGAACATTTGGAAGTTCATGGTTCATGTACTGTTGAAGCCTGGCTTGGAGAATTTTGAGCATTACTTTGCTAGTGTGTGAGATGAGTGCAGTTGTGCGGTAGTTTGATCATTCTTTGGCATTGCCCTTCTTTGGGATTGGAATGAAAACTGACCTTTTCCAGTCCTGTGGCCACTGCTGAGTTTTCCCAATTCGCTGGCATATTGAGTGCAGCACTTACACAGCACCGTCTTTCAGGATTTGAAATAGCTCAACTGGAATTTATTTATCTCCACTAGCTTTGTTTGTAGTGATGCTTCCTAAGGTCCACTTGACTTCCCATTCCAGGATGTCTGGCTCTAAGTGAGTAATCACACCATCATGGTTAACTGGGTCATGAAGATCTCTTTTGTATAGTTCTGTGTATTCTTGCCAACTCTACTTAATATTGTCTGCTTCTGTTAGGTCCGTACCATTTCTTTCCTTTTTGTGCCCATCTTTGCAATGAAATATTCCCTTGGTATCTTTAATTTTCTTGAAGAGAATTCTAGTCTTTTACATTCTTATTTTCCTCTATTTCTTTGCATTGATCATTGAGAAAGGCTTTCTTATGTTTCCTTTCTACTCTTTGGAACTCTGCATTCCAGTGGGTATATCTTTCCTTTTCCCTTTTGCCATTAGCTTGTCTTCTTTTCTCAGCTGTTTGTAAGGCCTTCTCAGACAACCATTTTGCATTTCTTTTCTTGAGGATGGTCTTGGTTATTGCCTCCTGTACAATGTCACGAACTTCTGTTCATAGTTCTTCAGGCACTCTGTCTATCAGATGTAATCCCTTGAATCCATTTGTCACTGTAACACTGTATGGATTTGATTTAGGTCATATCTGAATGATCTAGTGGTTTGGTTTTCTCTACTTTCTTCAATGTAAGTCTGAATTTTACAATAAGGAGTTTATGATCTGAGCCACTCTCAGCTCCCAGTCTTACTTTTGCTGACTGTATAGAAGTTCATCATCTTTGGCTGGAAAGAATATAATCAATTTGATTTCAGTATTGACCATCTGGTGATGTCCATGTGTAGAGTCATCTCTTGTGTTGTTGGAAGAGGGTGTTTGCTATGACAGGTGTGTTCTCTTGGCCAAACTCTGTTGGCCTTTGCCCTGCTTCATTTTGTACTCCAATGCCAAACTTACCTGTTACTCCAGGTGTTTCTTGACTTCTTACTTTTGCATTCCAGTCCCCTATAATGAAAAGGACATCTTTTTGGGGTGTTAGTTCTAAAAGATCTTGTAGGTCTTCACAGAACTGTTCAACTTCACCTTCTTCAGCATTACTGGTTGGGGCATAGACTTGGATTACTGTGATATTGAATGGTTTGCCTTGGAAATGAACAGAGATCATTCTGTTGTTTTTGAGGTTTCATCCAAGTACTGCATTTCAGACTCTTTTTGTTGACTATGAGGGTACTCCATTTCTTCTAAGGGATTCTTGCCCACAGTAGTAGATAAAATGGTCATCTGAGTTAAATTCACCCATTCCAGTCCTTTTTAATTCACTGATCCTAAAATGTCGATGTTCACTCTTGCCATCTCCTGTTTGACCACTTCCAATTTATCTTGATTCATGGACTTAACATTCCAGGTTCCTATGCAATATTGCTCTTTACAGCATTGGACTTTACTTCCATCACCAGTCACATCCACAACTGGGTGTTGTTTTCACTTTGGCTCCATCTCTTCATTCTTTTTGGAGCTATTTCTCCACTTATCTCCAGTAGCATATTGGGCACCTACTGACCTGGAGAGTTCATCTTTCAGTGTCCTATCTTTTAGATTCACCACAGAATTCAAATTCCAAATTAAGAATTCAAATTCAAATAGGTCAAATTCACCACAGAGATAACTTACAACCCAATGTGGATTTGAGTTTCTTCATTCCATGGACACTGGTAAAATGTATTTTAAATGGGTGGCATATTTTCTAACAGCATACATCAATTTTTATTTTCTAGCTGTTCTTATGTATGTCACAACTACAATTGCTACTTAGTGACATATTTGTAAAAATCTGAATTTTAAAAAGTTGAACTGAATAACAAGCCAACATTCTCAAATAAAGCCCAGCCCTATAATGAAATTTATTGCGTGTTTCAAAATGTTGTAAAATGCAGTTGTGTTAAGGGAAGAGAAAAAGAAACTCATTTATTTATGTTTGCTGAATGAATTTTCTAGTATTGTAGAAACTGGTCTTAACAAAAGTATAATCATACCTCATATAATTAAACACACTCCTTAGGGTGAAAGCCAGTCCTAATAAGTACCAGTGCTTTCTGTTTCATTATATAAACAAGCTCCTATAGAAACTGGTTTTGATGAGAGGATCTTGGGCTTTGAGGGCAATCCTTGTTATGATTCAACCTTTCACTGCTATAACAATTTAAAAAACAATCTGTTTACTATGGAGAAACAACAGTATTAATGTATTTTTGATCAATGTTTCTTTGAAATGAATGCCAAGCCACAAAAGACATTAGATTAAGAGTTAATCTCTTACTGAGCCTCTCTACCCCACCTCATCCCCTGGAGGAGGAAATGGCAACTCACTCCAGTATTTTTTGCCTGGAAAATCCCATGGACAGAGGAGCCTCATGGGCTATAGTACATGGGGTCACAAAGAGTTGGACATGACTTAGCAACTGAAAAATGCACTGTACTCCACCTCTAGTCTACCCCCAAGCAGTGAAAGTCTCAAGAATTTCAACAGTTATTGCCTCAGAAGGTCTGCAAATAGGTAAACTATATCCTTTTTGCAGCTAAATTAAAACTCTTTGTCTAATAAAGTACTTTTGGGGTCTTGTTTTGGTTCTATTGTCAATTAATAAGCTTACCATTTCCTGAAATTTTCTACATTTTATTTAACACCCATCACGCACCAGAAAGTGAAAGTGTTAGTTGCTCAGTCATGTTTACTGTATGCAACCCCATGTACTGTAGCCCACCAGGCTCCTCTGTCCATGTTAAAGGGGTGGGTAGCCACTTCCTCCTCCACGGGATCTTCCTGACTTAGGGATCGAATGCTGGTCTCCTGCACTGCAGGTGGTCTGAGCCACCAGGGAAGCTCATCACACACCAGGCACTGTATGGAAACATTTTCTGTTATCTCTATGACAGTCCCATGGAGTACTATATTTTCCCCATTTTACTCTTGAAAATACTAAAACCCAGAAACAAACATTACATCTTACAGTTATGTAAGGGTTTCCCCAGTGGCTCAGGGTAAAGAATCTATCTGCCTGCAATGAAAGAGCCATAGGAGATGAAAGTTTGATCTCTGGGGCAGGAAGATCCCCTGAAGGAAATGGCAACCCACTCCAGTATTCTTGCCAGGATAATCCCATAGACAGAAGGAGACTGGTGAGCTATATTCCGTGGGGTCACAAATAGACGGGACTGAGTACGCATGCACAGTTGATATGTGGCAGAGTTGGGTTGAAACACAGGCCCACCAGACCTTGCCATGAGAAAACATACCTAATGAAGTGATCAATAAGGATTTGTGAAAAAATTTTGATATAGAATTAAACTCAACTAGACTGATTGATTTTTACCATTGTGAAATGTTCTTTCATGAAATTTAGTAGCTATATTGATAGTAAGGACTTCTAGTACACAGTTTCTTTTTCTAAATTTTTGAGAGTAGTTGTGACATGGATCCCTGGAAGCTAGGGCTTTTGATTGGATACGTATATCAGCTACAAACTGGCACTTGCCATGAGCATTTGCTAATGACTAAACAAAAACAACAACAATGGTATTTGCTGTCTGCCACTATTTGCTGTTTGCTTCAGCACAGAGACTGACCCTGTGCTGCTGCATCTTCTGACCTTCAACACCCTCTGAGGAAGTTCAGGGTGAAGTGAGGCACTCTGTGCTTCAGGGAATCTGGTGGGAAGGTCTTTAGATAGTTGGATATTTTTATGCACAGATTATATGATGAGTATCTCTGCATCTCCTCATGTCCGGAAAAGCACTAAATCTGTTCATGCTGATATCAGATCCTCATGACTTGGAGAAAACTTCTTGTAAAGTAAGCTCTTGATTGCACTGAAATCTCCCTTCACCCAAACCTTATAGATTGATCTTTCCCCACTACTTCTTTGGAGCAGTCTCTCAGAGGTATCTGAGGTGCTGCCTACTGGGTTGCAGTCCTCATTTCACCCTCAACAAAACTTAACTTGCAACTCTCAAGCTGTGCATCTTTTTTAGTTGACACGTAAGAATCTTTAAGATTTTGGGGAAACAGACTCTCGCAGGGTACAAACAAAACATTATGTGCAACAGGACCCAGGAAAAGGAGCAGTGACCCCACAAGAGACTGAGCCAGACTTGCCTGTGAGTGTCCAAGGAATCTCTGGTGCAGGCGTGGGTTGACAGTGGCCTGCCGCGAGGTCTGGGGTATGGAATAAAGCAGTGGTGGCATAAGTCCTTTTGAAGCACCATTACACCTACCATCTTTGCATGAAATGTTCCCTTGGTATCTCTAATTTTCTTGAAGAGATCTCTAGTCTTTCCCATTCTGTTTTTTTCCTCTATTTCTTTCCCTTGATCACTCAGGAAGGTTTTCTTTTCTCTCCTTGCTATTCTTTGGAACTTTGCATTCAGATGGGTATATTTTTCGTTTTATCTTTTGCCTTTAGCTTTGCTTCTTTTCTCGGCTATTTGTATAGCCTCCTCAGACAACCATTTTGCCTTTTTGCATTTCTTTTTCTTGGGGATGGTTTTGATCACTGCCTCTTGTGCAATGTCATGAACCTCAGTCCATACTTCTTCACTCTGTCTATTACATTTAATCCCTTGAATCTATTTGTCACCTCTACTGTATAGTCATAAGGGATTTGATGCAAGTCATACTTGAATGGTCTAGTGGTTTTCTTCAGTTTAAGTCTGAATTTGGCAATAAGGAGTTTACGATCTGAGCCACAGACAGCTCCTGGTCTTGTTTTTGCTGACTGTATAGAGCTTCTCCATCTTTGGTTGCAAAGAATATAATCAATCTGATTTCAGTATTGACCATCTGGTGATGTCCATGTGTAGAGTCATCTCTTGTGTTGTTGGAAGAGGGTGTTTGCTATGACACGTGCGTTCTCTTGGCCAAACTCTGTTGGCCTTTGCCCTGCTTCATTTTGTGCCAAACTTGCCTGTTACTCCAGGTATCTCTTGACTTCCTACTTTTGCATTCCAGTCCCCTGTAATGTAAAGGACATCTTTTTGGGTGTTAGTTCTAGAAGGCCTTGTAGGTCTTCATAGAACTGTTCAGCTTCAGCTTCTTCATCATTACTGGTTGGGGCATAGACTTGGATTACTGTGATATTGAATGGATTGCCTTGGAAATGAACAGAGATCATTGTCACTTTTGAGATTGCATTCAAGTACTGCATTTTGGACTCTTTTGTTTACTATGATGGTTATTCCATCTCTTCTAAGGGATTCTTGCCCACAGTTCAGTTCATTTCAGTTGCTCAGTTGTGTCTGACTCTTTGCAACCCCATGAATTGCAGCACGCCAGGCCTCCCTGTCCATCACCAACTTCCGGAGTTCACTCAGACTCACGTCCATCGAGTCAGTGATGCCATCCAGTCATCATCCTCTGTCATCCCCTTCTCCTCCTGCCCCCAATCCCTCCCAGCATCAGAGTCTTTTCCAATGAGTCAACTCTTTGCATGAGGTGGCCAAAGTACAGGAGTTTCAGCTTTAGCATCATTCCTTCCAAAGAACACCCAGGGCTGAAGAATGGCCCTCGTTAGAATGGACTGGTTGGATCTCCTTGCAGTACAAGAGACTCTCAGGTCTTCTCCAACACCACATTAATTCTTCAGCGCTCAGCTTTCTTCACAGTCCAACTCTCACATCCATACATGACCACTGGAAGAACCATAGCCTTGACTAGATGGACCTTTGTTGGCAAAGTAATGTCTCTGCTTTTCAATATGCTATAGAGGTTGGTCATAACTTTTCATCCAAGGAGTAAGCATGTTTTAATTTCATGGCTGCAGTCATCATCTTCAGTGATTTTGGAGCCCCCCAAATAAAGTCTGACACTGTTTCCACTGTTTCCCCATCTATTTCCCATGAAGTGATGGGACTGGATGCCATGATCTTCGTTTTCTGAATGTTGAGCTTTACGCCGAATTTTTCACTCTCTACTTTCATTAAGAGGCTCTTTAGTTCCTCTTCACTTTCTGCCATAAGGGTGGTGTCATCTGTGTATCTGAGATTATTGATATTTCTCCCGGCAATCTTGATTCCAGCTTAAGCTTCTTCCAGTCCAGCATTTCTCATGATGTACTCTGCATGTAGTAGATAAAATGGTCATCTGAGTTAAATTCACCCATTCCAGTCCATTTTAGTTTGCTGATTCCTAGAATGTTGATGTTCACTCTTGCCATCTCCTGTTTGACCACTTCCAATTTGCCTTGATTCATGAACCTAACATTCCAAGTTCCTATGCAATATTGTTCTTTACAGCATTGGACTTTACTTCTATCACCAGTCACATCCACAACTGGGTGTTGTTTTCACTTTGGCTCCATCTCTTCATTCTTTCTGGAGCTATTTCTCCACTTATCTCTGATAGCATATTGGGACCTACCGACCTGGGGAGTTCTTCTTTCAGTGTCATATATTTTTTCCTTTTCATGCTGTTCATGGGGTTCACAAGGCAAGAATACTGAGGTGGTTTGTCATTCCATTCTCCAGTGGAGCATATTTTATCAGAACTCTCCACCATGACCCGTCCATCTTGGGTGGCCCTACACAGCATGGCTCATAGTTTCATTGAGTTAGAAAAGGCTATGGTCCATGTAATCAGACTGGTTACTTTTCTGTGATTGTGGTTTTCAGTCTGTCCTCTGATGGAGAAGGATAAGAGGCTTATGGAAGCTTTCTGATGAGAGAGACTGACTGAGGGAGAAACTGAGTCTTGTTCTGATGGGCAGGGCCATGCTCAGTAAATTTTTAATCCAATTTTCTGTTGATGGGCAGGGCTGTGTTTCCTCCCCTGTTGTTTGACCTGAAGCTAAACTATGGTGGAGGTAATGAAGATAATGGAGACCTCCTTCAAAAGGTGCCATGCATGCACTGGTACACTCAGTGCCTCCAGTCCTGCAGTAGGCCACCATCATCCCATACCTCAGCTGGAGACTCCTGAAAACTCATGGGCGAGACTGGGTCAACCTCTTGTGGGGTCACTGCTCCTTTCTCCTCAGTCCTGGCGCTCACAAGGTTCTGTTTGTGCCCTCTCAGAGTCTGTTTCTCCAGTCCTGTCTGAGTTGGGATTAATGGCGACCTCCTCCAACAGGGCTTATGCCATACCCAGGTCAGTTGCACCCAGAGCCCCTGCTCCTGCAGCAGGCCACTGCTGACCTGTACCTTGGCAGGAGACACTCAAACACAGTTCTGGCTAAGTTTCTGTGTGGTCTTTCTGTCCTGGTACGCACAAGGTTTCTTTGAGCCCTCTGAACATCTGTGGCAGGCAAGTGGTTTTGATTCTAAGCGTGATTTTTCCCTTCCTACCATCTTGCTGGGGCTTCTCCTTTGCCTTTGGACATGGAGTATCTTTTTTAGTGGGATCCAACATTCTCCAGTTGATGGTTGCTCAGTGGCGAGTTGCAGTTTTAGAGTTCACGCAGGAGAAGCTACTCTGCCATCTTATGCCACGAGAAAATTAGAGTTACCAAGGGAACATTTCATGCAAAGATGGGTACAACAAAGGAGAAATGGTATGCACCTAACAGAAGCAGAAGATATTAAGAAGAGGTGGCAAGAATACACAGAAGAACCATACAAAAAGATCTTCATGACCCAGATAACCACGATGGTGAGATCACTCACTTAGAGCCAGACATCCTGGAATGTGAAGTCAAGTGGGCCTTAGGAGGCATCACTATGGACAAAGCTAGTGGAAGTGATGGAATTCCAGTTGAGCTATTTCAAATCCTAAAAGATGATGCTGTGAAAGTGCTGCACTCACTATGCCAGCAAATATGGAAAACTCAGCAGTGGCCACAGGACTGGAAAAGGTCAGTTCTCATTCCAACCCCAAAGAAAGGAAATGCCAAAGAATGATCAAACTACTGCGCAACTGCACTTTTCTCACATGCTAGCAAAGTAGTGCTGAACATTCTCCAAGCCAGGCTTCATTATGTGAACTGAGAACTTCTTGATGTTCAAGCTGGATACAGAAAAGGCAGAGGAACCAGAGATCAAGTTGCCAATATCTGCTAGATCAAAGAAAAAGCATGAGAATTCCAGAACATCTACTTCTGCTTTATTGACTACGCTAAAGCCTTTGTGTCAATCACAACAAACTGTGGGAAATTGTCCAAGAGATGAGAATAGTCGATCAACTTCCCTGCCTCCTGAGAAATCTGTATGTAGGTCAAGAAGTAACAGTTAGAACCAGACATAGAACAACAGTCTGGTTCCAAATTGGGAGAGGAGTGTGTCAAGGCTGTAGATTGTCACCCTGCTTATTTAACTTAAATGCAGAGTACATCATGTGAAATGCTGTACCTGGATGAAGCACAAGTTGTAATCAAGATTGCCGGGAGAAATGTCAACAACTTAAGATATGCAGATGACACCACCTTATTGAAGAAAGTGAAGAGGAACTAAAAAGAGCCTCTTGATGACAGTGAAAGAGGAGAGTGGAAGAGCTGGCTTAAAACTCAACATTCAAAAAATGAAGATCATGGCATCCAGTCCTATCACTTCATGGCAAACAGATGAGGAAACAGTGGAAATAATGACAGGCTCTTTTTTTCTTCGGCTTGAAAATCACTGGGGATGGAGACTGCAGACATGAAGTTAAAAGATGCTTGCTCCTTGGAAGAAAAGCTATGACCAATCCAGACAGCATATTAAAAAACAGAGACATTAGTTTGCTGACTAATATAGTCAAAGCTATGGTTTTTCCAGTGGTCATGTATGGATGTGAGAGTTGGATCAGAAAGAAAGCTGAGTGCCGAACAATTGATGCTTTTGAACTGTGGTGTTGGAGAAGACTCTTGAGAGTCCCTTGGACTGCAGTGAGCTCAAACCAGCCCATCCTAAGGGAAATTAGTCCTGAATATTCTTTGGAAGGACAGATGCTGAAGCTGAAGCTCCAATACTTTTGCTACCCGATGTGAAGAACTGACTCAGAAAAGACACTGATGCTGGGAAAGATTGCAGGCAGGAGAATTGGATGACAGAGGATGAGATGGTTAGATGGCATCACTGACTCAATGGACATGAGTTTGCGCAAGCTCTGTTAGTGGTGACGGATAGGGAAGCCTGGTGTGCTGCAGTCCATGTGGTCACAAAGAGTTGGACACTACTGAGTGACTGAACTGAAGATTCAATAATGGGGTGGATTAAAATTTGGGGGTAGAAAAGAAGCATGATGTAGTCTGTCAGAAATTTTGAGAATGAAGAGTAAGTAATTACTTCTAAATACTACAATTAATTTGACTGACAATTGGGCGTTAGAGAACCCATATAGGAAAGAGCAGGTTTTAAGGAAAGGAAGTGAAATACCAATTCAATACATGCATTTTAATAAACTTTTTGTATTAGGCCAGTTTTCATAGTAAGTTTTATCCTCAATGCTTAACCCTAGAAAACATGTGCACACGGGTGCACTCCTATGCCAAACAAATTTAACAGGGTGGCTTGAATAGGATCTTTTGCTTGTGTCAAATTTTTTAATCCTTCAAGTATATAGAGTGCTATATAATGCTGAAAGGAGAAAAGATAAAATTTTCAATTGTTAATTGTTTATAGTCTATTATTATTCAAAAAGTTCTTTGTCACATGCTTCTTCCAATTTAGAAATAACTGGTTCTGTTCGTTCCTCTGACTACAGTTCTAACAGGACTGGTTTTACTAGGATTTTCAAAAGAAAGCTCAGTACTACAAATGGGTTTTTGAATCAAATATGAATCTTCATAATGGGACAAAGGTCACATTTACAGAAAACTGACTTATGTCCCAGGTACTCAGCAGGACACTGTAACTTGCCCAAAGTCAGAGATTATGTCACAGAGCTAGGATTTATATTCAGGTCTGCCTGACTGTAGAGCTTTTCTGCCACGTCACATTGATTATTGAATGTATTTCAAAAATTTACAAATCCATTTTCACTCTGTAGCTGTAAAAGAATTTCACACAATATGTTAGGGAAAACACTGATTGAAACTGCCTGCCCTGGCTAGGCACCACAGCAACCATTTGCACAAATTATTTTTGACAGGTGGTCCAGGTAAAGAATGAAGAACCACCAAGTGACCACCAACCAGGAGAATTCAGGAAAGGTCAAAAGGAGATGCCACCTATCTTACTGATCTTCCGGAATCCTCCACATTGAAATCCATTTTGATTGAGTCACTAGGAAGGACCCTGAGTCAGAATGATTGGCCAGAGACAATCCGGAAACTAATCCCATCACCATAAAACCTGAGACTTCGAGTCATGCAACAGAGTCCTCCTGCTCTTCACCTAAGTGCCCCTTGCTTAATAAAATCTCTTGCTTTGTCCATAGGTGTCTCCTTGAACAATTCATTTCTGAGCATTAGACAAGAGCCCCCATGGGTCACCCTTCCTGCAACAAATACATAAAAAATTCTTTTTTTCAACTTAAAATATGTTAAGACAGTTTGAGGTCATGCTGCTGGATATTCCATGACCTATTTCTTTCTCTCTTTAGCTCTATTTCCTTTCTCTCTTTAGCTCTATTTCCTTTCACCATTAGCTACTTCATCATCCTTCACTACACAAGCTATTAAACCTTCCAACTATCTTTTGACTCACTGGAATATGTGTGCTCCTATACGCACACACTTTGGCTGATTAAAACAGAAGGAGGCCAGTGGTATGTATGAGCAATATGATTTATTATGGACAAATAGTAGAAAAAATGCTACTAATATCCACAGATAAGCTCCTCAAGTCATATGTAAAGGGACAATATTATTAAAAGTTTGCTTTATTTTTCTGTTGAATCAAGTATCAATACTATCTCCCAATTACAGTTGATTCCTTACAAACATTAGCACAGTTAGCATCACCTCATCAACAACCAAATAATAAATCAAACTAGGTCCCGGTGGTTATGTCCACATCTAGATTGCCAGGGTGATCAGGAACTCTCATTTGTTTGCTTTAGCTTTTAGTTCTTGGTTATATCTATAAAGAAAACAGGAAGAAAAAAAATCATGACTCAGAATAAACACATTCATTTCTTAACTAAACATATTTTTTCTTTTTTGGTTGCATTGCATAGCATGTGGGATCTTAATTCCCTGGCCAGGGATAGAATCCACGCCCCTTGTGGTAGAAATGTGGAATCTTAACCACTGGACCACCAGGGACGTCCCTAGATAATATTTATAATAAGAAGGGAATGAGAAACATATTCCATCTCTTCTTTTTCACTAGTCAAGAGACTATACAGTTGTAAATACAATCTTCCCAGGGGCTTGTAGGTAGAAATATGCAGGAAGGAGAATAACCTAAGGACTTTATTTGAATCTGGCTTGAAACTGTCAAAAGTCTTAACTGACTGACAGTTTGTTGTACAAAAGTATTAATTTAATGTAAGAATATTTTCATTCTTAAACTATATGAGAGTATGACAAATGTGAACATATGTATAAAATTTACCAAAATATAGTCAACTAGAGCTTTTAATTTTATACTCACAAAGCATCTTCTCTGAGAATAAAATCAGTTGGCAATGGGCCTCTAGTCAATAAAAATATAATTCTGTGACACAGGCTGGCTATTGGGTTAGGAGGTGTAACATTTAAGTTTGTTGAAACTAAGGGCAATTTCTTCAGTTCTCATTAATTCTCAATTCTCATTAATTCAAAGAAGAATTAATCACAAAGCAACAGAGTCTTTCCGTTTTACAACACCCTGGGCTTCATTTACTAATCTCAGCTGGAAATAGAGTGGAAAACCAGACAAGCACAAAAGGAAGCTATTCTATGAAGTCTGTCTTACCTCCTATATTTCTCAAAAGGTCCTGATTTCAAATATTCAACCATATTTTCCTGAGTGCTCCAGAGAGTCCAACATTTTTATTTCTAACTAAATCTCTCAATCTGCTATTTTAATTGTAAGGCTAAATATCCTTTTGCTAAATTGTATCTGAATTTCTGATATTAGAAATTACATTTCTGAATGTGGCACTTAGTGTTCTCATAGTTTTACTATCACGAGTTAATATCAGGTTAAAATAAGATGGTGTATGAGAAAAGTACTCTGTGAATAAAATCACTGTAAAAACTGAAGTTTATATTGATATAAGTTAAGACCTAAAAATGGTTACCAGGCATTTGTAGAATGAGTGAGTATTCATCTATCTGTTATGTGCTAGATTTTTAATTAAGCTGCAAGTAAAGCTAGCTATGTTACAGATGAATGAAATTAAATGTACTATACGCTACAGAACAGAATGCTTTCTGAAAAGAAGGTATATTATATAGCTCCATGTTTTCTAATTTTTTATTGAGATCATTCAATTTTTTTAGCCAAACGAAGCTGTTATCATAACACTTTTTGTAATTTAGGAAGGTCCTATGGTTTAAACAAAGCCAGAGCCTCATTCTAAACTCATTCCAGAGTGTTAGCTAGTCACTGACAAATAATATTAATTACTGAATAAACAGTTTCAAGGTCTTCCCAAGTGGCTCAGTGGTAAAGAATCTGTCTGCAATATAGGAGATGTAGGTTCGATCTCTGGGTGGGGAAGTTTCCCCAGATAAGGAAATGGCGACCCCGTCCAGTATTCTTGCCTGGGAAATCCCATGGACAGAAGAGCCTGGTGGGCTACAGTTCATGGGGTCACAAAGAGTAAGATACAACTGAATGACTAAACGACAACAAAAACATGGTGAGCTTACCTCCAAATACGAAAGAGCTGAGAGGCTCCTGCTGTCCCAACAAAGAAATTAACAGCAAATAGACTCCAGTTTTTTGGAATAATTACAAGTGAATATCTTGACCAAATAAAGCCTGTTGAAATAAAATATTTTTAAAAAACAGCATAGGTATTGCTGTGATCTTACCTAAACATTTAATATTAGAGTAAGATAATTAGACTATGATTTTATTTTCTTGGGCTCCAAAATCACTGCAGATGGTGACTGCAGCCATGAAATTAATAGATGCTTGTTCCTTGGAGTAAAAGCTATGACAAACCTAGCAAGGATATTAAAAAGTAGAGACATCTTTTGCCAACAATAGTCAAAGGTATGGTTTTTCCAGTAGTCATGTATGGATATGAGAGTTAGACCATAAAGAAGGCTGAGTGCCGAAGAACTGATGTTTTCAAATGGTGTGCCAGATTAGACTCCTTTTTTTTTTTTTTTTTGAGAAGACTCTTGAGAGTCCCTTGGACAGCAAGAAGATCAAACCAGTCAATCCTAAAGGAAATCAACCCAGAATATTCATTGGAAGGACTGATGCTAACGCTGAAGTTTCAGTACTATGGCTATAGACCTGACTCACTGGAAAAGATCCTAATGCTGGGAAAGATTAAGAGCAGGAGGAGAATGGGCAACAGAGGATGAGATGGTTAGATGGCATCACCAACTCAATAGACATGAGTCTGAGCAAACTCGGGGAGATAGTGAAACAGAGTAGCCTGGTGTGCCTCAGTCTATGTGTTTGCAAAGAGTCAGATACAACTTAGCGACTGAAAAACAACCACAATAGCATAAAGCAGTGAAAAAAGATTATAATCTGAGATTTAATGAAGTTGGTATAATTCAGGATTACACAAAATACTCAGTTACTACATCAAAGAAAAATTTTTATAATCCTCCTTCTGCCTTCTTCTGCTATAGTCTAATAACTGCTTAAAGGTGATACCATTAGTTTCTTTGGGTATGTGTGTGTGTATGTATTTCAAATGTTAAACAATCAAGTAAATTGATGAAAAACTAACTATTGAAGGTCCTATGTGGAAGATATTCATTTAATGTACCTGTAGCCATCAAAACAGCAGATTGAGCTGTGCTGAGTTTTTCTGCAGGTCTGGCCATGTCAGCCAATCCAGCACACACCAGCCCCTGGAAATGAACATTTTTTTTCAATGTTACTCTTTCTTAGAAGTGGAAGTATCAGAAAGCTGTTATAATTTTAAATTTCTTACTTAGATAATTTTTCCTTAATGTTGAAGTATGCATGGTCATTTCTTCTCTGGCATATTTTTAATACTGTCTTTTATAGAATCATTCTACTCATACACCACCACCAGCATCAGTCAGAAAGTTTAGTAATGAGTCCTAAAAGAATATTAGTTATGCTACTCTACCGCACAGATTAGAATACATAACAGAATGATTTTCATTGATGAAAATTTCACTCGTACACAAAATAAAGAGATACTAGGACAACGAACCCCTATATACCCATCACCCAGTCAACAATTATTGAGATTCTGCCATATTTACCTTTCCTCCTCCCTTTCTCCTTTTTTAAGTATTTTAAATTAAATTCTAAACATGTCATTAGACAATATGGTCTTAAGAAATTCATTTTCAGGACTTTCCTTGGGGTCCAGAGGTTAGGAATACGCATGCCAATGCGGAGGACATGAACTGGATCCCCGGTCTGGGAAGATCCCACCTGCCAAGGAGCAGCTAAGCCTGGAGCCACAACTACTGAAGCTTGGGTGTTCTAGAGTCCGAGTTCAGCAACTACTGAGCCCACGTGCTGCAGCTACTGAAGCCTGAGTGCTCTAGAGGTGGTGCTCTGCAACCAGAGAAAGTCTGTGTGCAGCGACGAAGCCCAAGAAAGCCAAAAGTGAACAAATAAATAAGCTCATTTTCAGGTTTTACTGAATTCCTCAAAGATGCATGAAACATTTTTTTTTTAAGGTTTTTTTCCTCCTAAATAGAACACATGCATACTTGTGAGTTTATACACAAATTTAAACCAAATTAAAATGATTTTTATGTAATAAAGTCAGTGGTTCAAGAAAGTAGTGATTCTGGCTCAAAAAGTGGCAAATGGTTAAATACAGAAGTGGAAATAGAGATATATCGTGACTAACCCTACTTGTCTTCTTAATTTTCATCCATAGTCATGTGATTTTCTTCTCAAATATCTCCAAATCACCACTCTTACATTCTTCTTCCAGGTCCTACATACATTTTTCTCTTGCATATTTGTTCCACTTTGGCAGGGTGGAATACTGTCCTTGTACAGGGGAAGAAGGGGACTGGTTTCTACCATTATTCTATTCGGTCCATGTATTACTACACTGTGGCTTTTCAAACAGATTTATGATGACTAGAGGCTATATTCTAGCACCGTCTTTTGGAAGAAGGTAGCAGCCATGATTTTGTTTATGCTCACAGTATACATTTCATTTTTCTAGGACATGTTAGTAATCATTCTCTCTCACAAAGGTCCTGAGTCCCCTCTCCCACAGTTCTTTTTCTTTTCTTCTTGAAATCATCTTCTCTCTTAATATGTATGTATATATTTTCTGATCCATTTACAAAGATGTTGTAGAAATCATGCCCTTTGACTCTCTAGTATTTTAGTGTATATTTGCTAAGAACAAGACTATCTTCCCATTTTCTTAAATATCCATAATCTAATCACAAAATTTAACATGGACAAGACACTGCTGTCTAATATACAGTTCACAGTCAAATTCTGACACAGTTAAAACTGCCCCAAAATGTCTTAAAAATTTTTTTTTTTCTTTTCTACAGTAGTTAGGTCAGGAGAATACACTGCATTTGGATGTTACACCTTTTAGTCTTCTTCTGAAACTGAAATATAGTTGGTTTATAATATTAGTTAGTTTCCTTTCCTGAACTTCTAAAATTCCTTATTTCTATACCACTCTTATCTCATGTAAATTACCTTAGAAAATCCTATTGTGAATTTACTTATCTCTATCATTTACTAGCTTGATGACTTTGGTCAAGTTACATAATACTCTCTCTTTTTCTTTTGGCATGCAGTTTACTGGATCTTAGCTCCCTGACAAGGGATTGAATCTGGGCACCCTGCAGTGGAAGTGCTGAATCCTGGCCGCTGGACAGCCATGGAATCCCCATAACACTTGCCTTAGAGTCTTCATGTATAGAACGAGAGTATTAATAGCTACGCTTGCAAGAGTGATATATGATTAAATGAGATAATATGATTTAAGGATATTTAGCATAGTATATGGAAAATATTACTGTTAGCAACGACAAACAGTAGTTTACATTTTAGAGGAACAGAGGTAACGGAATATTAGTCGCTGTACCCTTTTTCTGTATTTCTAGCCTCAGGGGCTAGAAGGTCAATGTTCCTTTTCTTTATTATCAACTTTACTCAAATGATAGAACTGTAGAGTCAGAGAGTGTGTGGAGTATACTGAAAGATTGTGTAAATTACTCCCTAACATAAGAAGAAAGTACCAATTACAGAAAGGTCCAAAGTGACTTTTAGAGGGGGTCATGTAAGTGTTTAAGAGCCTAGGCTTTGAAGTCAAATTAGACCTGAGGGCTCACATCCTGAGTCTGACATCACTTAACAGTTTTAGTTCTTTGAACCTCGGTATCTTTACATCTCAGATTTTTTCTGGTAAAGATTAAATATGAGACAGTGTATTAAATAACCCAATATAGACAGTTTGGCATCTAGCAGATTCAAGTTATTTCTCTGCTTCCATCAATTAAAAACTGGTTTTCAAATGTGTGTGATTCTTTTTGGCACCTGGTTATCTCCACTGGGTGGAATAAATACTCATCAGATAGTATAAAACATTTTTTTTCCTTCTTTTCTTCCAATATTTTCTTCTCTAGTTAAAAAAAAAAAAAAAAAACAACCAAACTCATATAACACTTTTAGAGGAGTGTAAAAAACAGTGAAAAACCACTATATAATATTCCAATTCCAAACACTTAAGAGATAGAAAAGTTCTCAAGATTCTGAACTGTGAATTAGCCTATGTTAGGAGTTACAGCTGGAAAAGCAAAAGTAGTTAGATACTAAAAATCAGCATAGATAATCTTAAAACAGTTTGACTTATTCCTAAGAACAGAAAGAAAAAAAATTAGCTACACAAAATGGTATACTGTTCAAGAGTTAAATATAACCTAGTCTGTGCAAAAAGACTATGAGCAGAAAGAAAAAAAAACTCTGAACTGACCTTCACATAATAGTTTCCCCAGGTTAGCCAAGGGGCTTCCCTGATAGCCCAGTTGGTAAAGAATCCGCCTGCAATGTAGGAAACTCCGGTTTGATTCCTAGGTCAGGAAGATCCCCTGGAGAAGGGATAGGCTACCCACTCCAGTATTCTTGGGCTTCCCTTGTGGTTCAGCTGATAAAGAATCGCCTGCAGTTAGGGAGAACTGGGCCTGATCCCTGGAGGCTACCCATTCCAGTATTCTGGCCTGGAGAATTCCATAGACTATATAGTGGGCTAATTATTTTGTATTTTAAGTCACTGTAGTTGTCCTCAGACCTGTTTATATAAGTTTTGTTGCAGAGAAGCCAATTCTGACTCCATGTTGGAACTGTTTCTTTGACTTGCTTTTTGCTGCTTTTGTTATTTAATTATACAGAACAGCCTGCCTCAGAATCCTGCCCCTCTATCTGACTATAAAGTGCCTTTTTCAGAACCTTGTGTACCTGTAGATGGCAGGAGGGAAGAAATCAACACATCCCCTGGCAGAGGCTTGCCAATCCACGAGATTGGCAAGATGAATAGTCTTTTTACTTTGCTTCCTCACCTTCCTCATCTCTTATCTATAAAAGAACCTGGCATCCAGATTCCGATAAGACGGTTATTTTGAGGCGTTAGGCTGCCATCTTCTTGGTCAGCCAGCTCCTCAATCAAAGTCTTCCTTGCCCCAATCCCTCGTCTCTTGGATTCACTGGCCTGTTGTGCAGCGAGCAGAGCAGAGCAAGTTTGGACTTGGTAACAATTTTATTTTTTAATATAATTTATCCAATTTAATGAACTAGGTAAATAGCTGATATACAAAAAGAGGGTTGTTATTTCTATGACACTAAAGTGATTGCTTTGGAAAGACTGAATAAAGGTAAGTTGTTAAACTTGCTATCAAATTTGGTGTAAACAAGACAGATACAAAAAGATTGGTAGGGAAACACAGAAATCTAGCAGGTTTCTATTACCAGACTATTATGAAAGAGTCTATAAACTTGCTCTGATTTAAAGAAAACTAAACTAAAATTATACAGGATGCACTGTGGCTATAATTCTTCCATGATAAATGATGTGGAACTCAAAATCAGTGGATCCACACACAAAGCCCTGGCATTATAGTAAATGATTGATAAATGAATATGTGTTTGTAGTCTTAGGGTTAAAATAGTTAAAAGTATGTAATATTATTTTTGAGAATTATCCAGTTTGACCTTTATGATTATTTGATTTCAACTAAAGTGGCTAAGAAGGATTCAACCATAGTTAAATATCTAAAGACTCACAATCTAAAATTCTTAAGGTAGAACTTATATGCGAACAAGACACAGGAGTTTCTATGGTTGTGCTGTCATCAGGAGACTATGCAGGATGTCAACATGAACTTAAAATAGATGTTTTTAAAGGAGATAGTGGAGAAAGCACTTATGAGTATATAATACCATTAATGTTTCAAAATACTGATAGACCAGATTAAAGAACCACCAAAGTGAAGTTGCTCAGTCGTGCCCGACTCTTTGTGACCCCATGGACAGTAGCCTGCACCAAGCTACTCTGTCCATGGGATTTTCTAGGCAAGAGTACTGGAGTGGGCTGCCTTTTCCTTCTCCAGGGAATCTTCCCGACCCAGGGATCGAACCCAGGTCCCCCTCATTGTAGACAGACGTTTTACCATCTGAGCCACCAGGGAAGTCCAAAGCTATTGGTAAAATAAAGAAACATCTAAATTGTGGCAAATCTGTGATCAGAGGACCCTCACAAATTTACTGTAAATACAGTAAATCATTCTTTTAACTCTTTTTTGGTAAATTTTTATTGGCGTATAGTTGATTTACAATGTTGCATTAGTTCAAGTGTATAGCAAAGTGAATCAGTTATACATACACATGTATCCACTCTTTTCAGATACTTTTCCCATATAGGTCATTACAAGGTACTGAATAAAGTTCCCTATTGCTATACAGTAGTTCCCTAGTTATCTATTTTACCATTCTTACTTTTAAAATAATGTTTCTAGAAACAGTATCTCAGAAAATAATTCCACTTTGTAGATGCATAATTTTAAGTGTTGGTAGGGAGAGAAGAGGAAGGAACTAGTAATATATCTTTAATAGTTTTTTATACTACACTGCTTTTAAATGCTTAGAGTATGAGCAGAATCATTGAAGCTGATATTCTGTAATTTCTTTTTTAAACTGATAAAGCCTTTAGGCAATATACAAATCTAAAAAAGAACTGCTCCCTAGTTCTCTGTAAATGTAGTCCCCAGTCACTAATTTACTCTAATACTGTTTTACAGGTGAGACAAAAGGGCACAGATAGAACTTGCGTAAGGCCATAAAAGTGAGGGATAGCTAATTCCAGTTCCAACATTCTTAACTACTTAGATTTACAACTGAGTTTCTGAACTGTTCTAACAATTTAAAACTACACATTTAAAAGAAAATATCCTACAACCCAACAACAAAAAACAACTTTATTAAAACTTGGGCAAAAAGGTTAAAAACTTTTCCAAAGAAAATGTAAAAATGGTCAATAAGCACATGAAAAGATGCTTAGCACAGCTAATACTATTAGGGAAATGCACATCAAAACAATGCACCGCTTCACACCCATTAGGAACGGTATTATAAAACAATGGGATGAATGGAAACTGGAAACCTTGTGATTGCTAATGGAAACTTAGAACAGTTGGAATATAGTAAAGCAGCTCATTAAAAGATTAAACATAGGATTACCATATGATTCAACAATTATATTTGTAGTTATATACACAAAGAACAGAAAGCAGGGTCTGTAACAGATATTGTATGGACACCCAGGTGTCTATCAATAGAAAACTGAAAAAACAAAATGTGATATATACATACAATGAGATATTATTCAGACTTGAAGAGGAAGGGAATTCTGACACAGATGAACCTTAGGATATTATGCTAAGTGAAAAACGCCAGGCACAAAAGACAAATACTGAAATACTGTATGATTTCATTTTTAGAAGATACCCAGAGTAGTCAAATTCACAGACAAGTAAAATGCTAGTTGCCAGGGGGCTGGGGAAGAGGGAAATGAAGAGCTATGGTTTAATGGGTTCATAGTTTTAGTTCTGCAAGATCAAGAGTACTAGATCACAACACTGTGGAACAATTATCCTACAATTAAAAAATAAATTAAAAGAAGAGTTCAGGAGATTGATTGAATAGTGATATACTCAACTCTAAAAATAGAGGTTAAGATGTTAAATTTATGTGCATTTTATTAAATCAAAAAAAGAAAGCCTGTAGACCAGTAGTTTTCAAACTTTAAGAGTCATCAGAATCACCTGTAGGACCTGTTATTAAAACACAAAATACTGGGCTCCATCCCCATAGTTTCAAATTTAGTAAATCTGCAATGGGGCCTGAACATTTGTATTTCTATCATGTTCCTGGATGATGCCAAGGTTGCAGGTCCGGGGATGACATTTTGAGAAGCACAGCATCAAGCCAAAACGGGCCCTTCCAACATAAAATCAATGATTTGTTATTAATAGCCATTACAATTACTTCTTTTCAGCTAAATGAGAACTTTATGAATGGAAACTATGGCATAGGATAAAAGCATTTACTGTGGAGTCAGAAGTTCCAGATTCTATCATTTACCAAATGTTTATATATATATATATACTAGATAAATTCTTCTGCTTTTTGAGACTAATTTTCCTCGCCTCTATTTTGGTGTTAGTATCTTAAGTTCTCAAAGTAAGTTAATAACAAAAGTTAATTTTGGGCGGGGGGAGGGGGGAGTTCAAACCAATTTAATGTTTTACATAGTCACAAAATTTTAGAATGAAGTTTCATGTTCTTAGGGTCCACAATTATAATCTTTTTGATGATAATAAGTTCCCCAAAGGGCTCCTTATCTAAAGAGTTCAAAAGACCCCAAGTAGGTAGTATGCTTATAGAGTGAAAATGATAAATCTGAGAGTATTTGTATGAAATTATGTCAAGCTGTACCATGAACATTTAAAGTACATCCTTCAGAAAAGTTACTTCAAATTAATAAGCTCTTTTAAAGAATATCTTTTTCAGTAGTGTCAGCCAAAACCCAAGACTTACCCATTTCATAATTGGAGCCCAGAAAAATACTGTTCTGGGACCTGGAAAAAAAAGAAAGAAGGAAAAATTTAGCAATTAACCAACTATTTTCTATATGTCTTTTAAACAGCCATCACCACATTTCAAAAACTCAAAGATTTATCAGTCTATTTCTAATAATTATTACTGTGCTTTCTGTATGCTTTGTATTTAAGTTAAAATTTAGAGAGTCACTATGGTATCAATTTTTCATACAAGTTGTTTTGATTTCCTTGTCAATTCTCTGTATTTTTGAGAACTATCAAAATTAGCTAAAGTATAATAGAGGTAGTTTTGGAAACTATTCTCAGTGTATTTTGCTTTGAACATGGAACTTAATATTATTTTATTTAAGGATAATCTTCAATTTGAGGAAATGATAAATTATGGAATTTTTGTGCTATAAACCTCAGTAGATATATATATGTATATATTCACTAATTCTATTAATATTTATTATTATAAATGATGTCACCACATGTATTCTAATAAAAGTTCTTACAAAAATTCTATTTATCCTAGTAAAGAATTAATGAACCTAACTTAAAATTAATTTAACCTAACTTTAAAGGGCACACAAGAAAGGGGAAAGTCCTTGTTTTAGTTATCCTGGTACTCATCTACCTCATGCAAAATGTTCAATAAATGTTGACAGTATTTTTGAAATACTGTCAGTATTCTGAATATATTTGAATTTCAAAATAGTGACGGCATTTTGAAAAACAACTCTGGTTTTCCAGATAACCTGGAATTTGAGAAGCATTGTGAATTTCAGAAACAAATAAGCAATTTGTTTCAGAGCTGGAAGTAAACTCACATATCATCCTTCATTTTTACCAAAAAGGCTCAGAGAGGTTCCATGACCTACTCAAGTCATGTGGGTAGTAAGCCCAGCATTGTAACTAGAAACTAAATGTTCTAACTCTCAAACTTGTGCTCTTTAACCAATAACCAATAACATAAGTTCTTACTCTTCCAAATTACACATCTCTTTTAACCTTTCAGGGCATACAGTGACAATAAAAAAAAAGATTTGTCCATGGTAAATCAAAAGCTAAATCCAATACATATCAGAGCACTTAATATGGTATGTATGTTCTCTACACACTGGATCAACAAAAGACATTTATTTCTTAACATAATTTCACATAAGATTTTTACACCAACTCAAAATTTAAAAAGTTTAATTATATTCATGATTATTATTTCTACCTTAATATTCTACTTTACTTTGTAAAAATAAATAAATCACATCTAAAAGGGCATAATCACCCAAAGGTAACACATTTGTTTCTCTTCATCTACTCCAGTAATATTTCTCAATAGCACTATCATGTAAAGATGATTTTTTTCCAATTTTACCCCCAGTAGATGAGCATGGGAAGACCAGACCACCTCACCTGCCTCCTGAGAAACCTATCAGGAGGTCAAGAAGCAACAGTTAGAACTGGACTTAGAACAACAGACTGGTTCAAAACCGGAAAACGAATACATCAAGGCTGTATATTGTTACCCTGATTATTTAACTTATATGCAGCGACAACGTGCAAAATGCTGGGTTAGACGAAGCACAAACTGGAATCAAGATTGCCAAGAGAAACATCAATAACCTCAGATATGCAGATGACACTACTCTTACGGCAGAAGCGAAGAGGAACTAAGGAGCCTCTTAATGAAGGTGAAAGAGGAGAGTCTAAAAGCTGGTTTAAATTTCAACATTCAAAAAAGTAAGATCATCGTATCTGGTCCCATTTCTTCATAGCAAATAGATGGGAAACAATGGAAACAGTGACAGACTTTGTTTTTGGGGGCTCCAAAAGTCACTGTGGATAGTGACTGCAGCCATGAAATCAAGACACTTCTTATAGAAAAGCTATGACAAACCTAGACAGTGTATTCTAAAGCAGAGACATTACTTTGCCACAAAGGTTCATACAGTCAAAGCTATGGTTTCTCTATTAGTCACAAAGAAGGCTGAACACCGAAGAACTGATGCTTTCAAACTGTGGTGCTGGAGAACTCTTGAGAGCCCCGTGGACAGCAAGGAGATCACACCGGTCAATCTTAAAAGAAAATCAACCCTGAATATTCACTGGAAGGGCTGATGCTGAAGCTCTAATACTTTTGCTACCTGATGCAAAGAACTGACTCACTGGAAAAGACCCGATGCTGGGAAAGATTGAAGGCAGGAGGAGAAGGGGACAACAGAGGATGAGATGTTTGGATGGCATCACTGACTCGATGGACATGAGTTTGAGCAAGTTCCAGGAGATGGTGAAGGACAGAGAAGCCTGGTGTGCTGCAGCCCATGTGGTCACAAAGAGTTGGACATGACTGAGCAACTGAACAACAAGATGACTATTCACTGTCATTAATAAAGAAATGTTTCCAGTCACATACATAAATAACATTTAAAAGATAACATTGAATTAAACCTATTATTTAAAAATAACAGATGGTGAAACTGAAAAAGCATGGAGCTAAAAAAAGAAAACGCAGAGATTTAAGTTAAGATTTAGTTGCTGTTGTGGCTTTAATTTGTTGCAGAGATCATTCATTCATTCACTCATAGTAATTACTTCATGCTTTATAGTCTCCTAGGCACTAAGGATACATTGGCAAATAAAACACAGTGTTGGCTTTTAATAACTTAAGTACAGGCAGGTTAAGTAAAATCATATCTGTAAGCTGTATAAAAACATTTGAGAAAAACAATTCTAAAGTGCTTTTCATCAAAACCACTCGTTTGTTATATACTACCACTCAAAAGTGAAAATTAAAGCAGTGATAATACTCCTTTTTGGGGGTACATTTTGGCTGAATTACTATTAAAAGTAGTTGGTTAATGTTAACAATAATGAGAGAAATTTGAAAAATATAAAATGGTATTTGATCCTTGTGTAACTTTTGCTTATTAATTTGTTCTAAAAAAGTATCAAACAGTATAAACCATTGCTCACCTTTAGCAATATTAAGTGATTGTAATGTTACAGTTTGGACTATGCCACTGTTCAACATATCATCGGTATATTTTTGTAGTCCTCTCAAACTAATTCACATTGTTCAATGTGATTTAAAATACAATGGGATTTAAAAATCAGATGTAGTATTCAGTTCAGTTGTGTCCGATTCTTTTGCAACCCCATGAATTCCGACATGCCAGGCCTCCCTGTCCATCACCAACTCCTGGAGTTGACTCAAACTCATGTTCATTGAGTCAGTGATGCCATCCAGCCATCTCATCCTTTGTCGCCCCTCCTGCCTTCAATCTTTCCCAACATCAGGGTCTTTTCAAATGAGTCAGCTCTTCACATCAAATGGCCAAAGTATTGGAGCTTCAGCATCAGTCCTTCCAATGAACACCCAGAACTGATCTCCTTTAGGATGGACTGGTTGGATCTCCTTGCAGTCCAAGGGACTCTCAAGAGTCTTCTACAACACCATAGTTCAAAAGCATCAATTCTTCGGTGCTCAGCTTTCTTCATAGTCCAACTCTCACATCCATACGTGACCACTGGAAAAACCATAGCCTTGACTAGACGGACTTTTGTTGGCAAAGTAATGCCTCTGCTTTTTAATATACTATCTAGGTTGGTCATAACTTTCCTTCCAAGGAGTAAGTGTCTTTTAATTTCATGGCTGCAATCACCATCTGCAGTGATTTTGGAGCCCCCAAATAAAGTCTGACACTGTTTCCCCATCTATTTCCCATGAAGTGATGGGACCAGATGCCATGATCTTCGTTTTCTGAATGTATTATTACTAATATTTTACCAATAATCTACTGTAATTAGATGTGTATTTACTTATATTGCAGAGAAGGCTATGGCACCCGACTCCAGTACTCTTGCCTGGAAAATCCCATGATGGAGGAGCCTGGTGGGCTGCAGTCTATGGGGTTGCAAAGAGTCGGACACGACTGAGTGACTTCACTTTCACTTTTCTGCACTGGAGAAGGAAATGGCAACCCACTCCAGTGTTCTTGCCTGGAGAATCCCAGGGACAGGGAGCCTGGTGGGCTGCCGTCTATGGGGTCGCACAGAGTCAGACACGACTGAGCGACTGAACTGAACTGAACTTACTTATATTGATAAATCTGGCTTATACATATGAGTTTCTAAGTAAGCTTATTGAAACCCTAGAACATTAAAAAAATTTTTTTCCAGTTATAACTCAGTGTTATTGGCAAGCAAAGGATAGTACACTCTCTAGGCTTGAGGCGGGGCAACCCAAAGGAGAGGAGCCTCAATCCCTCTTAGCCTCCTCCTTTTATGTTTGTCTCCTTCTGGCCTTGAGCCTGCCCTATGCAAATTGGGCTGGCCAAGAAGGGGGCCTGGCTGTTTCACCTGAAGTTCTCACTCCTGTCAGTGGATTTTCCTTTGTTCCGTTTTTGCAGGCTTTTTCCTTTGTCTTTTAGCCTAACCACCATTTTGGGCTCCTTTTCCCTATTCTAACTACCTAACATTCCCCTCCTCAAGAGATGGGAGGCCAAATTTTTGGGAATAGGGGTGTTGAGGTCTCTCTGGCTACTTCCTGCTCAGCTGGGATGGCCAGGGGCATTGGGCCTCCCCCTCTTGCTCCTAGAACATTTAAACTTAATCCTGAAGTTCCTCTGTAATTTATCTTACTTTCTCAGTCTTCAGGGAGCTGGATACCATCTTTAATAATTCTTCGAACACTAGAATATCATGGCATAGCCCCTGTCTTTCCTTATGGGCCAAGACAATTATTCATCTTCTTATATACATATGAAAGCTAGTCATTTTTATGCTTGACTATGTACTGTAAGTTTTCTATATTTTAAATTAGAGCAAATCTAGACAGTACTGAAATGGTTGCTGGGAGAGTTAAAACTATTAAGGAATTCTAAATTTTAATGTTCTTATAACTGAGTGCAAATCTGTATTTAATTCCTGAGTTATTAATCTTTAATCTAGTGTCTAAACTTTGTATTGTTCTGACCACAGCCACTATTACACTTCTACAACTCTGGCACATAATGATTCCCTCTTCTCAATATTTCAACAAAATATGGAAATCTTTAGTAGATTAGGTTGGCATTTTGAAAGAAATGTTTAAAGGATAGAAAACATGAAGGCACTGAGTTTCAAAATATAAATTCCTAATCGTAACTTGTTTAGTTGTTAACGCATGTCTGACTCTATGCGACCCTGTGGACTGTAGCTGCCAGGCTCCTCTGTCCATGGAATTTCCCAGGCAAGAATACTGGAGCGGGCTACTATTTCCTTCTCCAGGGAATCTTCTCAACCCAGGGCTTGAGCCCACATCTCCTGCATTGGTAGGCAGATTCTTGCCTCCTGAGCCACCAGGGAATCCTAAGTTAATTAAATTTTAGCCCAGAACACTAGTTCTCAACCAGAGGTGATTCTGCTCCTCAGGAGACATTCACAATGCAAAGGACAACCCCTACAACAATAATCCAGCCCCCAAAATATCTATTGTGCAAGGTTAGGAAACCTTGGTCTAGGTGGACTGACAAGCTAGGCAAACATGCAACCTGTTTCATGGCTCTCAATCTTAGTTCATACAGTCTCCCTCCCAATATTTGGCCTTATCTTCATCTGGCTAACTCCAATATCCTTAAAACTCATCGTAGGTTTTGTCTCCTCAAGGAGTAGATTAAATGCTCCTTCTCTGAACTCCCAAAGCAGCAGCCTGTCTATTCTTCTACTGTTTTCTGCACATAACAATTAAACTGAACTGCTTATGCGTCTATCACCTAGACAAAGTCTTGAAGTTAAAGCCTGTTTCTTAGTTTTCCTAGACAAATAATATTTTTGAACAGAATTGAACTGGATGAACCATATCCAGGAGAGATGCTAATCAAAAATATTAAAATTTTAGGAAATTTGAATATTTGCTTTGATACTGCTGCATCTTCAGGATGAACTTCAGGACACCAGGTTCTCTTCACATTAGGGTTTTCTAGACTTTGACTCATTAGTTACTCTACTGTTATGCCATGATAGTCCCCTTTTGGCTCTTGAAAATTCTTTCCATGAGCCTGATGCCATAATGTATTAATCCAATAAGTCAATCTTTTCAGACTCTCTGGTTACTTATTTAGCTTGAGTTTCTGAGATTCCTATCATCACACTTGGTTTATTTTTCTTTGTCACATACAAAGTCTTGGGGTCATATGCAGTATCAATTACCAAGTTTATTTTTTTACCCCTGCATGAAGCTTGGCGTCATCACTCAAGGATGAGCCAATACATTGTTCTAGCCTCTGGCTTTGGATTCCCAGACTCCATTCTTCTGTTTCAAAACTGACCTTTCCTCTTCTGTTACCCCCAAAACTAATTCCTCTAGGGTTCTAGTTTCTTTACGAGCTGAAATGGTTGACCTCTCAGGGTTAATGAACAGTCAAGCTTTTCAGTAGCTTTGTCTGGTAACTGATTTACTCGACTGCCCTGTCCTTGGTGGTAGTTTTAAAATATCAACTGTCCTTCTCCCACATAACCAAACTAAACAAAAACATCAAACAGTAAATTATGGTTGCTAGAACAAAGGTCAAAAGAAGTTTAAATATTTTATTTAGGGAATAATTTTAAACTACAAAACAAAGCCTAAATTAGTTTAATGACGGCTAAGCACTGAATTTAAAAACATCAGTAGCATATATATATTGTAAAAATAAGACATTCTAAATTTCTAATTTTTCTGAAATGTCAGAGGATGCTGACAACTGACACAAATAATTAGAGATGTGTAAGTGCAAACAAGTAGTGTTTTCTTTGTTGTTAAAAAAGGGGGGGAATAGCAATACCCATGATCATACAATAAGTAAACAAAAATTTTTAAAGAAAACTTATTTTATTTCATCCTTCCACTTTTAAGTAGTCATTTTCTACCTTAAAATAAAGAAGTCAAATAAATGTAGACATGTATTAATTTAGGTATAGAGGCTATTTTCTTAAAAACAGCAGTCAATCAATAATGAAAATGGTAATGAGGAAACATCCCAACTGATTTTGACATTTAAAACATGAAACAAGTTAAAACAATTTTTTTTACTGAAGTATGGTTGATGTACAATGTTGTGTTAGTTTCAGGTATACAGCAAAGTGATTCAGTTATACATATATAAATCCATTATAGGTTATTACAAGATGTTGACTATGCGAAAGTGAAAGCTTTGCTTCCCTGGTGGCTCAGCTAGTAAAGAATCCGCCTGCAGTGTGAGAGACATGGGTTCGATCCCTGGGTTGGGATCTGGAGAAGGGAAAGGCTACCCACTCCAGTATTCTGGCCTGGAGAATTCCATGGACTCTGTGGTTGGACACAACTAAGCGACTTTCACAATTGGTCCTTGAAGTATATAATAGGTCCTTGCTATTTACCTAAAACATGAAGCTTAGACAAAAATGTTTTGCAAACAGGTACCACTCAAACAGTGAGAATACAATGTTACCCTATCTTTCCTAGATCTGGGAAAAACTGGTTTATATTCTACAGTGACATAACTGTTTTCACTGAAGAGCATTAAATAATAAAGTAATTAAATGATCATGATACTGGCAGTGATTATAATACCTTAAAATCAAGATAAGCATAACTAGAGTATCTAGCTAACAATCATTATGATGAATGAAAAAACTTGATTAGGCAGAAATTTTAAATTGCTGAAAATATACTGAATAAAAAGCAGCTCTTAAGAAATTTAACCTGAAGTTCAAGATGAGAAAAATGTATTCCCATCAGATGTAAACGTACATTCTTTTAGACAAACAATTAACTAACAACACAGTTTCATCTTGTTTCTTACAAGTCCACTCTTGGAAGTTGAAAAGATGTCAAATGCTGACTACTTAAAACTATGAACTGTAATGTAAAACAAATGTTACGGTTACAAAAGGGGAAAAGGAAGGTGGGGAGGGACAAATTAGGAGTATAGGATTAACAGATACAAACTATTATATATAAATTAGAGCTGCAACAAGGGTTTACTATAAAACTATGAACTATTCTTAAGCATAACAAAAAAATTACAAAGACTAATATAACGGTCATTTTCTCTTGTGTTGTTAAATGTTTGTCTGATTTTTAAAGTGAAACTGATGTTTTTAAAGTTCAAACTTTTATGGAAGAATTTGAGGAATTCTGCAAGAGAATAATACAACCAAATATGTAAGACATATATTTTCAAACAAATTAACTAATCTAGTTGCCTTGATGAACTTGTTAATAAAACAATGACATATTGATAATTTTATTTCCTAATTTCCTTATCTGAGAGGAATTCCTGCTAATGAAATGCTTCATAAATTCTACCCAGAACGAATGTCATTTATTGTATAATTCTCTTCCTAGGGAAAGATTTCCTTCCTGGAACAGAATAAGTGACTTTTACACACATGCAAATGTACACATATACAAACACTGAATAGAGGTGCTCCCAATGTTGAAAATAAAATTCTTATTGAAAGCCGTCCACTACCCCACCTAAATCCTTTCACGCCATTTCTTCACAGCTTATTGCTTTCAACATCCCTGAACTTTCCTCCGAAGTTCTTGTATCAATCAAGTCCACCTTTTGCTATCATGGAACCAGCTACTTACAAATTCTTAGAATTCATACATGTTATTATTCTTTGACACAGATACTGACTGTCAAAAATTACTTGTTTTTATTTGTACTAAAGCTAGTTCTGATTTCATATGGAGAACATGATGGGGCTACCATTTCTGAGTCAAGCAATTTTTCTATCTTCTGTAAGGCCTTGGAAAGAGCTTACTGAAATAGTGCCCAGAACATCATGGGTGAATAATGACTTTTAAAATGTTGAATGAAAACAGGCTTTGGTGAAAATGCCAAAGAAAATAACAGGTGAAGTGATGAGCTATGATAGGTAATATGCATTTTAGGGTTGATACATTTTAAAATTATACATTTCTTCAATAACAGACTCAATGACTTCTAGATTTAGAAAGACTGTTTAAATTATCTACTTCAGGCATTCATCTTATAAGCCAAGTATATGAGGTCCAGAAAGGTAAAATTACTTATATAAAATACATAGCACAGCAAGGATAAAAATTAGGTCTAAAACCTAATCTAACAATAATTATATAGTATTCCCTGATGAAATCTGAGTTTCCTGAAGCCTCTAAAACTAAGAAAAGTCACAGCAGAAGTGCCAAATTGTAAACTGTTACAGCTGGAAAGGACCTTAAAGAAAATACAAACCCTCTTATTTTTATAGGTGAAAAAGAAAAGGCACTTCTTCAAAGTTAATTTGTCTTATATTCAGATAGCTCCAGATAGAGTAAAACCAGAATGCAGGCTTCTTTGACCCCAGTTGTCTTTCTACTATGCCATACCATAGTTTAAACATATTTCCATCTTTTATAGCCAAAATTAATATTATCTGTCTTAGAAATAATAAACTGTTATTTATTGATGTGTAGTTGATTCATAATGTGTTAATTTCTGGTGTATGGCAAAATTATTCAGTGATTTTTTTCAGATTTTTTTCCCTTATAGGTTATTACAAAATATTGAGTATAGTTCCCTGTGCTATACAGTTGGTTATCTACTTTATAAATAGTAACATGTATATAACAAACTGTTTATAGCTTCTCCAAGGGCTTGCTTCTTCTTTAGTATATCTAATGAATCAAATTAGATGAGGCATAAACAGTCTTATCCACTTAAAATTAGTTTAAAATCAAAGGTTACGTTAAGTGTCAAACTAACAATTACAGCAAGTATTGTATTACTTTTATGATTTCTTCTGAGAATACAAAATCTTTGTGGCCAGGGATTTTTATTTTATTCATTAAAATAACTCAAATGCCAAAACAGTATCCAATATACAGCAGGCCCTCAATAAATATTAAATAATTCAACTTTATTGGAGCTAACTAGTTCAAAGATAGTCTATTTGACATCAATAACTTAGATATTTGAAATCCCAACTTTCCCTTTTGGTTCTCATTCCTTAATTTTAAGCTAATAGAAGTTAATACTATAATAAATAATATATGCATACATATATATTTACTGTATATTTAATCATAATATATACTAAACACTGTTAATAATAGTTCATTTAGTATGTTTTTATTTTAAAAATATTCTCTAGGTCTACAAGATAGAAAGGTAAAACTAATTCTCTGGTCTAGGAAAAAATGCAAATATTCCTGTTGTGAACACCTTAACATAACTTTTCTCATCAGCCTTCACAGAGAGGACATCATGGAATGTAGAGAATATTCTTAGCAATAGTAAGCTAAACATAGCAACACATTTTGCAGAAATATTTTTCCAAAAGTTCTTCCACTTAAGCCAAAATATAACTCGTTATAAGCAAAGCTATGGTAAGCAAAAATTATATATATGGTTAAGATAGTTATTTTCTGGGCTGACTTAATTGAAGGATAGTTTTATTTATTTTTATTATTTATTTATTTCTCATTTAATTGGTTCTCCAGTTTCATTGAGATATAACGTTTTTTTTTTGCTGCACCTTACCACCTGTGGGATCTTAGTTCCCCAAGCAGGGACTGAACCTGGGCCATAGCAATGAAAGTGCAGAGTCCTAACCAGGTAATTTCTAAGGTATGACTCTTTAGAGCTGTGGTCTCCGTTTTTTTTTTTTTTTTTAAATTTTTACATATTTATTTATGGCTGCACTGGGTCTTCGCTGCATGCAGGCTTTCTCCAGCTGAGGTGAGCGGGGGCTGCTCTCTAGTTGCGGAGCATAGGCTCTAGAGCCTCTAGAGTAGGTGTGCCACATGGGTTTAGCTGTCCAAGGCATGTGGGATCTTCCTGGAGCAAGGACTGAACTTGTGTCCCTTGCACTGGCAAGTGGATTCTTAACCACTGGATCACCAGAGAAGTCCTTTCCCAACTTCTTTTGAACATACTGCCTCATCAGTTTAAAAAATATGTGAGCATACACCCTTATATACATGTTGACTCCATGGAATTCAGGTGTGTACAGATTTTCCTCAATTTATGATGGGGTTAAGCCCCAATAAATCCATTGAAGTTTGAAAAAAATCATAAATTGAAAATTTATTTAATACACTTAGCTTAGCCTAACCTACCCTTAAATTGGGCAAAATCATCTAACACAAAGCTTATTTATAATAAATTGTTAGTATATAATAAATCAATAAAGCTTATAATAAATTATTGAATATCTCATGCAATTTATAGAACACTGGGGTTTCCCAGGTGGCACAGTGGTAAAGATTCCACCTGCCAATGCAGGAGACACAGGAAATGCAAGTTCAATGCTTGGGCAGGGAAGCTCTCCTGGAGGAGGAAATGGCAACAGAAGAGCCATGAACAGAAGCAGCCATGGGGTCACAAAGAGACAAAGAATGCAACACACACGTACCAAAAGTGAAAAATGGCTATACGGGTGCAGAAGATATGCACTGGTTGTTTACCCTATGGCTGACTGGGAGTTGTGGTTTGCTGCTGCCACCTGTAAGAGCATTGTACCACATATCACTAGTCCAGGAAAAGATGAAAATTAGGATTTGTACTGAATTTATACTGCTTTCGAACCACCTTGTAGAGTTGAAAAAAATCTTAAGTTGAACTATCTTAAGAAAGGGACTATTCACACATCCACATATATGTATATGTGCACTAATATATTTTATATTATAAAATATACACAAAATGGAAACTTTAAAAAGATAAAGTACTAATAGAAGGTCTACTGTTTTCTTCCTGTATTCCAAAGTTTCATTTTGTGCATCCTTTGGGACAATTCACCCCATTCTGGAGCTCATAAATACAAATGAAAGATACTTTTCCACTAATAATTTTTTTTTTTTCAAACTAAGCTTGCCTTTGACTGTGTGGATCACAATAAACTGTGGAAAATTCTGAAAGAGAGCGAATACCAGACCACCTGACCTGCCTCTTGAGAAACCTACATGCAGGTCAGGAAGCAACAGTTAGAACTGGACATGGAACAACAGACTGGTTCCAAATAGGAAAAGGAGTACGTCAAGGCTGTATATTGTCATCTTGCTTATTTAACTTCTATGCAGAGTACATCATGAGAAACACTGGACTGGAAGAAACACAAGCTGGAATCAAGATTGCTGGGAGAAATATCAATTACCTCAGATATGCAGATGACACCACCCTTATGGCAGAAAGTGAAGAGGAACTAAAGAGCCTCTTGATGAAAGTGAAAGAGGAGAGTGAAAAAGATGGCTTAAAGCTCAACATTCAGAAAACGAAGATCATGGCATCTAGTCCCATCACTTCATGGGAAATAGATAGGGAAACAGTGGAAACTGTCAGACTTTATTTGGGGGGCTCCAAAATCACTGCAGATGGTGACTGCAGCCATGAAATTAAAAGACGCTTACTCCTTGGAAGGAAAGTTATGACCAACCTGCTGCTGCTGCTGCTGCTAAGTCGCTTCAGTCGTGTCTGATTCTCTGCGACCCCACAGATGGCAGCCCACCAGGCTCCCCCGTCCCTGGGATTCTCCAGGCAAGAACACTGGAGTGGGTTGCCATTTCCTTCTCCAATGCATGAAAGTGAAAAGTGAAAGTGAAGTCGCTCAGTCGTGTCCGACTCTTTGCGACCCCATGGACTGCAGCCTTCCAGGCTCCTCCATCCATGGGATTTTCCAGGCAAGAGTACTGGAGTGGGGTGCCATGACTAACCTAGACAGCATATTAAAAAGCAGAGGCATTACTTTGCCAACAAAGGTCTGTCTAGTCAAGGCTATGGTTTTTCCAGTGGTCATGTATGGATGTGAGAGTTGGACTGTGAAGAAAGCTGAGCACTGAAGAATTGATGCTTTTGAACTACAGTTCATGTAGTGCTGGAGAAGACTTTTGAGAGTCCCTTGGACTGCAAGGAGATCCAACCAGTCCATTCTAAAGGAGATCAGTTCTGGGTGTTCGTTGGAAGGACTGATGCTAAAGCTGAAAACTCCAATACTTTGGCCACGTGATGAGAAGAGCTGACTCACTGGAAAAGACTCTGATGCTGGGAGGGATTGGAGGCAGGAGGAGAAGGGGACGACTGAGGACAAGATGGTTGGATGGCATCACCGACTCGATGGACATGAGTTTGGGTGAACTCCAGGAGTTGGTGATGGACAGTGAGGCATGGCATGCTGTGATTCATGGGGTTGCAAAGAGTCGGACACGACTGAGCGACTGAACTGAACTGAAGCTTTTAAGTAAACACTGGGTAGCATGATTTCACAGTAAACACTGGACAGCATACTTTCAAGTCAGGAGGCGGGGGGCACTGAGAACTGAACTTGCCAGGACACACATATGGGTAGAACTCTGTTCTTACTGTAAAGAAGCAGATCATTTTGTGCCATAGACAAGATGTAGATAAATGAATAATGAAGACCACAGGTCTAACTATATATATATATATATATATATATATATATATATATATAAATGGAATATTCTAAGTCTAATAAATATTTATATAAAGACATATTCTTGTGACTTGTCTAGACATATTTGTCAATGATACAATTAAATCTCAAAAATGTAGAATCCAGCTTTGCATATTACTGTGAAAATCTCCAATATGTGAATCCAGTCTAATGATTAGATATATTATCTAATATAATGATTCGAAAACACACTATTATGTTAAATAGTACACAAAAACCTGGAATATTCCCTGTTAAGTCTTAGAACAATAATTTCCTCAGATTTTATTCAACACTTGTGACAATCAACAAGTTATATTTTTCATGTTTCTTCATTTCTGCATTGGTGTGCCTACAGGTTTTTAATCACAAACAATTTTGCAGTGATGGGTATTCTTACTCTGCATAGAGTGAACTAACACTAACATTTGTTGAAAGTCTATGTGCAAACACAGCTACATTTTATAGACAATATATCACTTAACTTTCACAGCAATCCTTAAATGGTGATAATTCAGTTCAGCTTAGTTTAGTCATGTCCAACTCTTTGTGACCCCATGGACTGCAGCACACCAGGCTTCCTGTCTATCGCCAACTACCGAAGCTTGTTCAAATTCACGTCCATTATTTTGCAGATAATTATTATTCCCATTTTATATATTAGGACTAAAGGTTAGGGGATTTAAGATCAAGGTCACACAGCCAAGTTTCAAACCCAGGTCAATCTGGCTTCAAAGCCTATGCTCCTTCCATCACATTGAAAAAAGGGTTACAGTAACTGAACTAGTCCAAGAGTATCTAGATAAAATACATGATCTACAAACCAATCTTAAATGAAAAATAATTCCCTTTCATTCTAAAAGTTGAATAAACTATTAAATAATAACCAATAAACTAATAAACAATAAGTGGTTAAAGCCAAGACCTTGGAAAAGATCACTACAAAACTACCCTCCAATTCTGTTTTAAAGTAGTTTAAAATTGTTCCTCCTCTAGCCTGTCTTTGTCCTACAGACCAAATACAAAGCTTAAGAGGGTCAGCACTGACTATAAGAATTCAGGGACCATAAGCCCAGGGACTTCCCTGGTGGCCCAGTGGTTAAACTCTGAGCTTCCAATGCGGGGAGTGTGCGTTCAATTCCTGGTTGGAGAACTAAGATTCCCTACACGCCACACAGTTTGCCAAAATCATGCCATGCAGCCATAATCATGCCACACAATGCGGCTTAAAAAAAAAAAAAAAGCCCAGATTATTGCAAAAACATTGCTCAGCTCTTTCTCCTGAAAATCTCTGTCACAAAACAGAGGACAATTTTCAAAAACTATGTCCTAAAGAACCAAAAAGCAAATAAACTAATCTTCTTCATTAATAAAAACCTCTCCTTAAAGGTCAATTTTATAAAGGGTAAACTACTGCAATAAATAATATTATACTAAAGTATAATTCCAAGACACAGATTAATCCATTATCAAATTTGGAAATCAGATTTAGTAATCATGGATTCCCAAGAGCTGCTTCATAGTCAGATATGTGGGGAGATATACAACTTTCCTAATGACATCAGCCGCACAGATAGATTTAACTATGTAGAGAAAATGGCCATAGGGGGTTGCACTTCAATCTTTCCATTTATAACACACTTCCTCCTTTGCTAAGTCTTAGGCTGGAAAGTGACTTCAGAATGTATCTGGTTTGAGTTCCCAGCCAAGTAAGTACTATTACTAATGTTAAAGAGTTGGAGGCATTGGGATCTTCCAGTTTCTTACAGAATTATTTTTTTTAACTACAAGAACCCTGTTTTCCAATAGGTTAAAGAGAGAGCTAATATTTATTGAGGATTAACGAAGAATCAAACACATATGTTATCTTTAATTCTCACATGGACCACATTTTACAGAAACTAAGATCTAGGATTTTACCCAAGGTCACATCTATAATTAGCAGCAGAACAGAATTTAAATCCAGGTCTGTCCACACAAAAGGTTCAGGAGGAGTTCGTTCAGTAGTAATTTAGGATAGACTAAAACAAACTAGACCTATGGGGCTAGGAATGACACAGACTCAGAAACTGGCTATCGCTTCTGCAGGCCTGTCAGTTGGAGCTGAACGAAGTATGACCTCTACTCCAAACACTCTAGGGCAGTAAGACAGCTCTTCGACGCGTCGGTCAATATATCACTACTCATGGAAGGAAAGGGGAGAGACTGAGGTTTCCTGGTGGCCCAGACCCTTTCTTGGCCGCAGAAATGGAGAAGGGTCAAACCAAGAGGCCTGGTTCGGATCTGAGCAGTGCCTAAGAGAAGCAGTGCAACAAAGGTCGCAAAGGGCGCAGTCTTGAAAATCACGAGTTTTAGACATGTTGGAAAGAAAATGTGAAAAGCAAGGAGCATGGGAAAGTACACAGATTCACTTGAGGAACGGGGGTTGGGGTTGTAGGTGAATTGTCCACTGGCAGAGTTGTCAGTGGATCGGTAAAGGGAGGAAAGGGACAGGAAGGGAGGTCTCGGTGGGAGCCACTGAGTTCTTTACCTGCCGGGTGGTTGTACAACGGCCTCAACTTCTCAGGCAGCAAGAGCTCCACTTTATCAAGGACCCGGTGGTAGGTGGCCCGCAGGCCCCGGACGCCGGCGGCTGACATTCCCGCGGACGAGTGATCGTGGGCAGCCGGGTGGTAGAGTGGCCGCGTGCTCGTCCCTTGGCAGGCAATGCAGGGCAGCTCGTCACTTTCCCCTGTATCGACGTCTCGCGCCCTCTCTCCGTGGGTGCCTGCCCTGCCCGCTGCTGAGCCTGACCCCCAGCGAACCACCCTTTGGCCCGTGCCCAGAGAAGGTTGTGGGGGCGGAGACTCTGCGACGGCCCGCCCCCGAGCCCGCCTACTAGCTTCCCTCCTCCGGGCCCCGGGAGGAGTGGCTAAAACAGGTGGTTAAAGGATGGCCTCACCGAGTCAACGCACAGGCCCACCGGCAGCGCGCTTGCGCAGGCAGAGCTGCCCGCACTGATTGGCCCGTCCCCCAAAGCAAGCCTCCAATTTCTTCTTCCTGCTCTGGAAGCCATGTTGGAGAAGGGAAAGTGAAGCTGCATCGGCGGATACCCTTTCACTTTGGTTAAGGAGGCCCCCCGATAAAATGGACTATTCGGGCCTTCCGTGCCCCGACTAAAGATGACGCCGCACAACTCTCTTTCTTCCTTTGGAATGAGACTCGTAAGCGCGAGACTTACGACTTCAGCTACTTCTCTATTCCTCATTTACCCATAGAGTATCAAGGATTTAACTAGAATGGCCGGAACCCATTTTTCTAGGGTAAGGGCGGCCATGGCACACACCTGCCTCAGTGCCCAGTGGTCGTCATCTCGCGAGAAAGGCTTGGAAGGGCGGGTGTAGAGAAGGAGGAGAGGGAGGAGTCGAGGCCGCCTCCGCCTCCTCCTTCAGGAGGGGGTGCCGAGGAGGGGACTGTTGCTGATCTCTGGTTGTTCTGGGTAGTCTGAGGAGTATGAAGCGAGCTCCAACCCGGGTACGGCCGGACTTCTCAGGCGAAGGCGCTGCCGCCGCCGCCGCCGCCGCCGCCGCCGCCGCCGCCGCCGCTGCCATCTAACTCGCTGCGCCTGAGAGCCCCGGCTCGTGGATGGTGCCGTTGCGGCTCGGGTGTTGATCCGCGTGTCTCTTCCCCTCCTCCCCTCCCCCCACGCGGTGGTCTCCCCTCCTCCCTGGCAGAGCCATGTCTCCGGGGTGGCTCATGCCCACACCTGTTGTGGGACGTGAGGAAAAAGGTCCCTCGGGCTGGAGGACCCGTCCCGGCTGCGGAGCCGCTACCTCGGTGAGCAGGGGCCCCGGGGCAGGGGGCGCGGAGGTGGCCGCCCAGAGGTGGGGGGAGGGGGCCGCGTCGCGGGGGCTGTGGAGACGGGACAGCTGCGGGGCGGGGCGTCCCGGAGACGCCGAGGTGCCGGGTGGCCCCCGGCCGACGGACCCGCGCCCTGGTCGTCCTCCCATGGCTAAGTCACTCTTTCATGCTGCCAGCCGCCGCCCTGGTCGGGTTTTCCTCCGGGGGCCGGACCTGGGGCGGACAGTATTGGCCGAGAGAGGTGTTGGCACCGTTTCAGGAGTGGGACTTGGAGGAAGACTTGTCGAACCTCCCGGAGCTGCCGCGTTTAGAGCAAAAGTTGGTGCTTTTGCTCTTCAGCGCTCTCCCGGCTCAGCCGAAGGAGCTAAGTTTGTGTTGACCGCCCCTCCTCTGAAGTCTCGGTTGGGCTTAGGTGTCGGCGGCGACGCGTCGACCACCCTCGGGGACTCCACGCTCCAAACAGACTGGGGGTAAACTGTTCTGCGGCTCCGAGCCAAAGCCTAAAAGTGATAGCTGAGCTGTCCCCGCCCCCGCGCGCTTTCCCAGTTGGACTCTGCTGTTGAGTCGTTTAGATTGCTTTAAGGAGGTGTAGGGTTTCGCGTTCCCATTCCCACACCGGCGAAGCACTTGGCATTTACTGTTTCTTAGTTAAGCTTTCTAAAAACAACCTTCGATACTTGAGGGAACGGTAGTCCAGTTTTTTTTTTTTTCGTTTTGTATAAGTGGATTTGTGAGGATTCTGGGTCACGCCTGAGCTAAAAGTGGATGGATTTAGTAAGTCTTTTTTTTTTTCCTTCCTCTGCAGTCTTATCATTACTCTTTATTCTTTCTTTTTATTTTTAATTTGAAGGCAAGACAACATTAAAATTTTTTTCTTCCAATTTTGTCACTTTTAGGTATTTGTTGATGTCATTTAAATGCTTTAAATGTCATTTAAATGATTTTAAGTCAAATGGTTTTGACTTTAAAATCAATGAAAGAAATTGAAATCTCATTACACCTGATAGTTCTCGTTTGTGATTATTTGAGAGACGTTAACAGGTATTTTTTTTTCCTCCTGCTTTTTAGTGTCTCAAGTGACATGAGTACATTCTCCTTGTAAAAATGAAGCACAAATTCTTATGAGTCCTCTCATTCGTTTCACACACACACCCTTAGAGAGGTAACATGTTCTGTTTCCTGAATATTCTTCTAGACCTTTTCCTTTGAATTCTCACAAGCACATGTGTACGTATAGAAATGCTGTAGGAGTGTGTATGTGTGTGACCGGCATGTATGATGTCATATTGTAAATATTGTTTTGCAGCTTGCTTTTACATTACATCTTGGAGATCTTTGCATGGTCCTAGAAATAAATCTATCTGTACAGTCTTTTAAACTGTTGCGTAGTATTTAACAGTATGAAGGTGTCAGGGTTGACTCAGCCTTCTTTTTTGTCTGTAAGTTTGCTGTTATTAACAGTGAACATCCTTGTATCAGTACGTGGCTTTTGTGCATTTGTTCTAGGATAAGTACCTAGAGTGGTGATTAATCTTTTTAAAATTTAATATGAATAGAGTGCTTGTTTAAACCATTAACCTAAAAGATGTGCAGTATTTCTTTTAATATTTACTTGCTGACAAATAACTTAATTTTAGCTTAATAAAAGAATACATGTTCTACATAAATGAGTTTATATGTGGTCCTTTATTTCAATTAGTTGGAGCATTTGAATGAGTAGTAATTATATTTAGTTTTATTATTAATGTTTTCTGCTGGCTCAGTTCAGTTGTATCTATGATAGAGTCAATTAAAATATAGTAACATCATAAATTTTCTTTTTCCCTTCCTCTTATAGCTCCATAATGGAAGTGAAGTTTGTCTTGGGTGGAGGGGAATTGAAGAATGTGACTTCACTGTCTTCAGTAGAAAGTCTAAATTACAGATTTTCAAACATGTATATTCATACAATGAGTTATATCTTACATAATATTTTAAATGTGCTAGTAATATATACTTTATACTTATTGCATTCTTGAAACAGCTTCCTTTAAAAGTGGGTTTTTTAAACTATTAAATAGTTTGAAAAGTAATTTCTTGGCCTTAGGAGACTTTCTTTATACTTTTAGTTTATCTAGCTCATCCACACTCCAGTGCTAATCTTGGCTTAGCATTCAGGAAACAGCAAAATCCACATTAGCACTGTCTGAATTAATGAGATTTTCTAAAAACAATTAAAAAAATTTATTTATTTGGTGCACAGGGCCTTAGTTGTGGCATATGGGATCTTCTGTCTTTGTTGCAGTATGATGATTCCTTAGCTGTGGCCTGCCAGCTCTTAGTTGCTGCACATGGGATCTAGTTCTCTGACTGGTCAGTGACTTTACCTGGTCCACCTGCATCGGGAGCTTGGAGTCTTAGCCACTGGACCACCAGGAAAGTCCCCCAGAAATGATATTTTGAAGTACTCATAAAATCTTTTAAAAACCCCCCTTTTAAAAGGATTTTAAAAATTAAGTGGATTCTCTATTTTGGAGACTTCAGTATTTAAACATTTTGATTGTTTATAATATCATAGGTTAAATATTTATCTAATTATCCATTATATGTATTTCTAATAATGAATTACTTCTAAATAACAGTAAAATGGGATAGAAGCTACTGACATTTTTTTGGTAACATATGCATTTCAAATTAATCATAGCATGTATCTTTTGAATAGTAGTACTGAAACATTACAGGTGACTTTATTTAAATTTGGTTAATTATCTCTTTTCCTCCTATCAAAGAAAGTTATTTCAACAGAAATTTATGTTTCAAAATTTGGGAAGCTGGAACACACCATGTGTGTTCACATGGTTAGGTTCTAAGTCTAGTGGGGGCCTGCTTCCTGGTTCATAACCATCTTTTCACTGTAACCTCAAAAGGCAGAAGAGGTGAGCTAATTCTCTGGGGTCTTTTTATAAGGGCCCTAATCCAAGTCTTGGAGAAGGAAATGGCAACCCACTCCAGAATTCTTGCCTGGAAGATCCCATGGACAGAGGAGCCTATTTATTGGGTTACAGTCCATGGAGTTGCAAAGAGTCTGACATGACTGAGCATGCACACACCCAAGCCTAATCACCTCCCCAAAATTCCTGTCTCCTAATACTAATACCTTGAGGGTTAGAATTTCAGCAAAGAAATTTGTCCAGAGGAGGGGGTTGGGGGAATAGGAACCACTAAGCCAGTGACAACTTTATAGTGAAGATTGAAATATCTTTTGTAAGGGGATTAGAATGTCTCTGTCCTTTGAATATCGTTAGAGTCAATATGTATTGAAATGGTTAATTTTGCATTTAGATTAGTCTTGTAGTGTATCTTGAGTACATGTATATTCCAACTTACAAAGTTCTTCATAAAGTGTTGCAGAGTTACAATATATTTTATAAGGGTCTGAAAATTTTGAGTTTTGCCCCTTTGTTATTAGCTACTGGGAAAAGTAAGTGAAATATTTGTATTTTGTTTCCTTAGTCTTAAAAAAAAATTTAAATGAAAGCTGAAAAATGTCTGATTTTAATAGTGAATGACAGATATGACAAATATATGTTACAGAATATACTGATAATTCCTGAAGATTAGGCCACCAAATGCATATTATTAATCATAGCAATGGCAGACCATTGACTAGCTCTGTTGTAGATTTCATTCCTACCTGGTATAGAATTAAAGTGTTTAAAAGTGATAGGAACTTCTGATAGCATGGAATTTATATTACAGGTAGGTTTTATGTCTGTTTTTCAAATGTTTTGAACATTATCCACAGTAATAATACATTTACATGGCAATTTGTGATACATACATAACTAAAAAGATTGCCCAAATGACATTTAGCCTTACTAGGTATGGTGCTGGAGCAGGAAATGGCAACCCACTCCAGTGTTCTTGCCTGGAGAGTCCTGTGGACGGAGGAGCCTGGTGGGCTGCTGTCCACAGGGTCGCATAGAGTCGAATACAACTGAAGTGACTTAGTATGTGTGCGTGCGTTGGAGAAGGAAATGGCAACCCACTCCAGTATTCTTGCCTGGAGAATCCCAAGGATGGAGGAGTCTGGTGGGCTGCCGTCTGTGGGGTTCTACAGAGTCGGACACAACTGAAGTGATGTAGCAGCAGCAGCAGCAGGTATGGTGCATTCTGCTTTCACATAATGCTGTTAAAAAATGTTGGTGTTTACCCACTAGAATATCCACTGATGAATTTTGGCTTGAGGTTTGCAAAACTACTAGGTGGTGTGTGTTTTTATAATTGTAACTGAATGCTAGGGTGACTGATTCAGGGTGGCAGATTTAAAAAAATTTTTAAATTCTGCTGATAACTAGTGAAGATATAGATAATAAAACTTTAAATTTATACTTTGGCAAAGAATAAGTAGGGTAGGACACTTAAATCCTTGCCTTTTTTTCCCCCCCTCTATGTCCTGAGCCCAGAGCTTTGGCAGTCAAAGCCCAGAGTTGTAACCACTGGACTGCCAGAGAATTCCTAAATCTTTGTTTCTTGAGTAATACTTAGCATGGGATTTCTGAGTTGTGTGGTGTGTTTAACTCTGTAAGAAGCTTTTTCAAAATAATCATACTATATGGCATTCACATCAGTAATGTTTGAGAGTTCTAGTTGTTCCTTCTCATCAGCACTTGGCATTATGTCTTCTTAATTTTAGCTTTTTAAATAGATATGTAGGTATACTGATACCATTATTATTTTTATTTGCATTTGATTTAATCCTCATGATTAATGATTTTAAGTATATTTTCATGGCTTATTTGCCATCCATATACTTTGGTTAAATATTCTGATTTACCTTCTTAATATTGTAATACTTTTTATAGCCTTTGATACAAATCCTTAACCAGATAATGTATTTTGCAGATATTTTCTCCGTGTTGTGTCTTCTCTTTTTCTTGACAGCATCTTTTATAGTTCATGCTTTTTTTTTGTGTGCTATTTAATCTTTACCTAAGTAAAGATTAATCTTTATCTTTAATCGTTACCTAATCCAAGGTGACAGAGATACACTATGCTTTTTTTCTGGAAGCTTTCTATTTTTGGCTCTTGCATTGTGGTGGCTTCTCTTGTTACTGAGCACAGGCTCTTGGCATGTGAGCTCAGTAGTTGTGGCTTCCCTGGCTCTAGAGCACAAGCTCAGTAATGGTGGAGCACAGGCTTAGTTGCTTCGTGACATGTGGGATCTTCCTGGATCAGGGACTGAACCCATGTCTCCTGCATTGACATGTGGATTCTTTACCACTGAGCCGTGAGCCTGGATTTTATGTGGATGATTATGTCATTGTGTATTGAGATTGCTTCCTGGGAATTCCCTGGCAGTACAGTGGTTAGAACTCCATGCTCTCACTGCTGAGGGCTTGGGTTCAATCCAAGGTTAGGGAACTGAGCTCCCACAAGCCATGTGGTGTGGCCAAAAAAGATTTCCTCTTTTTACCTCTGTTATTTTTTTCTTCCTTTTTACAATTTTATTGCTTAATTGTACTTAGGATTCCAGTAGAATCTTGAAGTAGTAAGAGTGGAGATCATTGCTTTATTCCTTGTCCTAGCAAGAATTCAGTCTTGAACTATTAAATATGTTGTTGACTGTAGGTTGTGTAGGTATCCATTGAAGAAATCCCTTTCTGCTCTTAAATTGCTGAGAGTGTTTATCATGACTAGCTGTTGAATTTTGTCAAGATTTATTCTATTGAGTTGATTATATGATTTCTTTTTCATAGATTATATTAATACATTAACTGATTTGTTTTTGAATGTTGAAGCAACATTCAATTTGTGGGCTATGGCTATACATCTTTATGTATTGCTGGTTTCACTTTTGGTAAAAATTGGCTGCTTTTGTTCATTAAGGCTATTAGCCTACAGTTTTCTTGTTATATTTTTGCCTGCTTTGGGTGTCCAGATAATGCTGGCCTATAAATGAGTTGGATGTATTCTTTTTTTCTGAAGAGTTTGTATAGACTTGAAATTGCTTTTTCCTTAAATGTTTGATAGATTTCATCATTGAAGCCATCTGAGCTTGGAGTTTTCTTTGTGGGAAGGTTTTGTTTTGTTTGGTTTACTTCTAATTTTGAGATAACTGTAGATGCATTTGCAGTTGTTAGAAATAATACAAAGAGATCCCATATACCTTTCAATCAATTCCCCAATGGTAATATCTTATACAGCTATTGATATATTAATGTATCACAATCTTGAAATTGACATAGATTGAGAAATCTTATTCCCATTTCCCCAGTTTTATGTGTGTGTGTATTTTGTACCATGCAATTTTAATATTGGTTTTAATTAATTTTAATAAATTATCAATTAATGTTAATAGATTATAGTGGTTTCCAGCATGTTGAACACATGGAACAGTTCTATCACAATAATTCTTTGTGATACCATTTTAAATCACAGCTACATCCTTTTCTCCTGACTGCTAACCCCTGATAACTACTAATCTCTATTTCTATAATTTAAGTCACTTCAGTCCTGTCCGACTCTGTGTGACCCCATAGACGGCAGCCCACCAGGCTCCCCTGTCCCTGGGATTCTCCAGGCAAGAACACTGGAGTGGGTTGCCACCTCCTTCTCCAGTGCATGAAAGTGAAAAGTGAAAGGGAAGTCGCTCAGTTGTGTCCGACTCTTCGCAACCCTATGTAATATTATAAATTGGGGACTTCCCCGGTGGCTCAGTGGTAAAGAATCTGCCTGTCAATAAGGAGAACATAGGTTCAATCCTTGGGTTTGGGAAGATCCTGTGGAGAAGGAAATGGTGACTCACTCTATTCTTACCTGGGAAATCTCATGGACAGAGGAGCCTGGAGGGCTACAGTTCATGGGGTTGCAAAGAATCAGACCTGACTTGGTGACTAAACAGTAACAAATGTTTTAAATAACAGTATGTAAACTTTTTAGATTGAGCTTTCACTCTGCACATAATTCCATTAAGATCCATCCAAGTTGTGTGTGTCAATAGTTTATTTCTTTCTATTGTCGATTATTATTTTGTGATATGGATATATGACTAATCATTCATTTCTTGACTGATGTTTGTATATTGTTTCCAGGTTTTCACTATTAGAGAGCTGTTAAGAATATACATATACGGGTTTTTGTATGAACATAAATTTTCATTTCTGGGATAATGTCCAAGAATTGTAGTTATTGCACTATATGATAAGCACATTATTTACTTTTGTAAGAAACTGCCATATTTTTTTCTAGTATGGCTGAACCATCTTATGTTCCTATCACCCACGTATGAGTAATCTATTTTCTCTGCATCATCACCAGCATTTGGTGTTGCTGTTGTTTTTATTTAGTAATTCTCATAAGTATGTAGTAATAAATTGTGGTTTAAAGTCATAATTTCCCCTAAAGGCTGAGTTGAACATCTCTTCATATGCTTTTCCTTTTTATGATCTTTATATTTTTTTCTACTTTTTAAAAATTGAAGTTTTAGGGCAAATGTAATTGTTTCAGTCCAAAGTCTCAGCACATCTTTGTTAATCAAAATAGGAACCATTACAATCAACACATTTTTGCTGATGAGAAATAAGTTTATTTAATCCTGTAGCATAAAAATCTGACTCTTGGAAAGCATATTCTGCATCTTGTTGGTTGTGGAAGCATTTTCCCTGCAAAAAGTTGGGATGCTTGAAGAAGTGATAATTGGTTGGCAAGGGGTCAGGTGAAAATGGCATATGAGGCAAAACTTGGAAGCCCAGTTTATTAACTTTTAAAGCCTTGGTTGTGCGAGGTTTGGTTGGAAGTTGGAGTAGAGAAGAATTGGGTCCTGTCTGTTAACGAGTGTTGACTGTAGGCAGTGCAGTTTTAGGTGCATCTCATCTATCTGCTGCTGAATCCTTCTCAGATGTAATGGTTTTGTCAGGATTCAGAAATCTGTAGTTGATCAGACTGGCAGCAGACAACCAGACAGTGACCCTGGCCTTTTTTTGGTACAAGTTTGGGTTTTGGAAGTGCTTTGGAGCTTTTTGGTCCAACCACCGAGCTGCGGTCCAACCGCCGAGCTGCAATCCAACCATCGCTGGTTGTCAGATAAAATCCACTTTTCACCTCATGTCACAGTTTGATCGAGAAATGGTTCATTGTTGCATAGAATAAGAGAAGATGACACTTCAAAATGATGAACTTTGGATTTGTGGTCAGCTCATGAGGCACCCACTTGTGGAGTTTTTCACCTCTCCAATTTGCTTTGAATGCAAATGGTTCACCGCTTAGAAGGATTGGCATTGAGTTCTTCAGCCATTTCTTGTGAAGTTGTAAGAGGATCAGCTTTGATAGTCCACTCAGTTGGTCACTGTCAGCTTCCAGTGGCCAACCACTGTGCTTCTCATATTCAAGGCTCTCATTTCCTTTGCAGAGTTTCTTGAACCACCACTGCAGTGTAGTACAGTGCATGTATAGCAGTTCCTGGGCAAAGTGCACTGTTGACGTTGTGAGTTGTTTCCACTGCTTTATGACCTGTTTTGAACTTGGGTTAAAAAAAAAATCACTCAGATTTGCTTTTTGTCTAACGTCATTTGTCTATAGTCTAAAATAAATATAAAATAAACAGCAAGTAATGCCATTAGCAAAACAACATGAAGCAAAAGTGTGCATTAAGTAATGTGTAACGTAATCACATTTATTTAAGAATATATTTCAATATCAAACAGCAAACTTCCATGATTCAAAACCTCGATTACTTTTGCACCAACCTAATATTTTAGATTTAATTATGACAAAACAAGGCCCACTGGAGAGGGGAATGGCAGGACACTTCAGTATTCTTGCCTTAAGAACCCTGTGAACAGTGTGAAAAGGCAAAAGGTATGGCACTGGAAGATGAGACCCCCAGGTTCGTGAAGGTGTTAGTCGCTCAGTCATGTCTGACTTTTGCAATCCCATGGACTATAGCCTGCCAGGCTCCTCTGTCCATGAGATTCTCCAGGCAAGAATGGTGGAGTGAGTTGCCATTCCCTTCTCCAGGGGTCTTCCAGATCCACGGATTGAACGCATGGTCTCCTGCATTGTAGGCAGGTTGTTTACTGGCTGAGCCAAGAGGGAAGCCCTGGTAGGTGTCCAATATGTTACTGAGGCTGGGCCAAAATGGAAATGTCGTTCAGCTGTGGATGTGTCTGGTGGTGAAAGTAGTCTGATGCTATAAAGAACAGTATTGCATAGAACCTGGGATGTTAGGTCCATGAATCAAGATAACTTGGATGTGGTCATACAGGAGATGGGAAGAGTGACTAAAATGGATAGGAATGGGTGAATTTAATTCAGATGACCATTATATTACTGCTGTGGGCAATAATCCCTGTGAAGAAATGAAGTAGCCATAGTCAGCAAAAGAGTCTGAAATGCAATACTTGGGTGCAATCTCAAAAACTACAGAATGATCTCAAAGCATTCAACATCACAGTAATCCAAGTCTGTGCCCCAGCCACTAATGCTGAAGAAGCTAAAGTTGAATGATTCTATAAAGACCTACAATACCTTCTATAACTAACACCAGAAAAGATGTCTTTTTCATTATAGGAGACTGGAATGGAAAAGTAGGAAGTCAAGAGGTACCTGGAGTAACAGGCAAGTTTGGCACAAAATGAAGCAGGGCAAAGTCTTAACAGTTTTGCCAAGAGAACACTCTGGTCATAGCAAACAGCCTCTGGCAACAACACAAGAAGTGACTCTACACATGGGCATCACCAGATGGTCAATACCAAGATCAGACTGATTATATTCTATGCTGTCAAAGATGAAGAAGCTCTGTACAGTCAGCAAAAACAAGACTGGGAGCTGACTGTGGCTCAGATCTTGAGCTCCTTATCGCAAAATTCAGGCTTAAATTGAAGAAAGTAGGAAAAACCACTAGGCCTTTTGATATGACCTAGATCAAATCCATTACAGTTATACAGTGGAAGTGACAAATAGATTCAAGGGGTTAGCTCTGGTAGACAGTACCTAAAGAACTAAAGATGGAGGTTTGTAACAATGGAGGTGGTGACCAAAACCATCCCCAAGAGAAAGGAATACAAAAAGGCAAAATGGTTGTCTGAGGAGGTCTTACAAGGAACTGAGAAAAGAAGTGAAGCAAAAGGCAAAGATATACATAACTGAATGCAGAATTCCAGAGAATAATGAGGAGATATAAGAAAGCCTTCTTAAGTAACAATGCAAAGAATTAGAGGAAAACAGTAGAATGGGAAAGACTAGAGATCTCTTCAAAAAAATTGGAGATAACAAGGGAACATTTCATGTCAAGATGGGCACAATAAAGAACAGAAACAGCAAGGACCTAAGAGAAGCAGAAGAGATTAAGAAGAGGTGGCAAGAATACACAGAACTATACAAAAAAAGTCTTAATGACCAGGATAACCACAATGGTGTGGTCACTCACCTAGGGCCAGACATCCTGGAGTGTGAAGTCAAGTGAGCCTTAGGAAGCATTACTAAGAACAAAACTAGTGGAGGTGTTGGAGTTCCAGCTGAGCTATTTCAAATCCTAAAAGATGATGTACTCAATATGTCAGCAAGTTTGAAGAACTCAGCAGTGGCCAAAGGACTGGAAAAAGTCAGTTTTCATTCCAATCCAAAAGAATGGCAATACTAAAGAACGTTCAAAATATTGTAGTAGCTCTCATTTCACATGCTAGCAAGGTAATGCTCAAAATCTTTCGAGCTAGGCTTTAGCAATATGTGAACTGAGAACTGCCATATGTACAAGCTGGGAATCAAAGAGGCAGAGGAACCAAATTGCCAGCATTTGTTGGACCATAGAGAAAGCAAGAGAATTCCAGAAAAATACCTATTTCTGCTTTATTGCTATGAAATGAAAACAGCCTTTGACTGTTTGAATCACACAAACTGGAAAATTCTTAGAGATGGAAATACCAGATCATCTTACTTGTCTTCTGAGAAACCTGTATACATGTTAAGAAGCAACAATTAGAACCAGACATGGTACAACAAACTGGTTCCAGATTGGGAAGAGTACATCAAGGCTATATATTGGCATCTTGCTTGTTTAATTTATATGCAGAGTACATGATGCAGAATGTTGGGCCAGATGAATCACAAGCTGAAATCAGAATTGCCAGGAAAAATATCAGTAACCTCAGATATACAGATGATAGCACTCTAATGGCAGAAAGCAAGGAGGAACTAAAGAGCTTCTTGATGAAATAGGAGAGTGAAAAAGCTGGCTTAAAACTCAACATTAAAAAAACTTAAGATCATGGCATCCAGTCCCATCACTTCATGGCAAATAGATGGGTAAAAAATGGAAACAGTGACAGACTTGACTTCCAAAAGTCACTGTGGACAGTGATTGCAGCCATGAAATTAAAAGACACTCCTTGGAAGAAAAGCTATGATATACCTAGACAGTGTATTCAAAAGCAGAGACATCACTTTGTTGACACAGGTCTGTATAGTCAAAGCTGTGGTTTTTCTGATAGTCATGTATGGATTAGAGCTGTGGTGCTGGAGAAGACTCTTGAGAGTCCCTTGGATAGCAGGGAGACCAAACCAGTCAAACCTAAAAGAGATAAACTCTGAATATTCATTGGTAGGGTTGATGATGAAGCTGAAGGTCAAATAATTTGGGCACAGGATGCAAAGAGCCGACTCCTTGGAAAAGATCTTGATGCTGGGAAAGATGAGGGCAAAAAGAGAACAGGGAGGCAGAGAATGTTATTGTTGCATAGCATCACTGACTCATTGGATATGAATTTGAGCAAACATCGGGGGATAGTGGAGGACAGAGGAGCCTGGCACCTTGCAGTCCATAGGGTTGCAGAGAGTTGGACAGAACTTAGCTACTGAACAAAAAGTTTAGTTCAGTTCAGTCTCTCAGTCGTGTCCTACTCTTTGTGACCCCATGAATCGCAGCACGCCAGGCCTCCCTGTCTGTCACCAACTCCCGGAGTTCACTCAGATTCATGTTCATTGAGTCAGTGATGCCATCCAGCCATCTCATCCTCTGTCGTCCTCTTCTCCTCCTGCCCCAATCCCTCCCAGCATCAAAGTCTTTTCCAGTGAGTCAACTCTTCACTTGAGGTGGCCAAAGTACTGGAGTTTCAGCTTTAGCATCATGCCTTCCAAAGAAATCCCAGGGTTGATCTCCTTCAAAATGGACTGGTTGGATCTCCCTGCAGTCCAAGGGACTCTCAAGAGTCTTCTCCAACACCACAGTTCAAAAACCTCAATTCTTTGGCCCTCAGCCTTCTTCACAGTCCAACTCTCACATCCGTACATGAGTACAGGAAAAACCATAGCCTTGACTAGACGGATCTTAGTCGGCAAAGTAATGTCTCTGCTTTTGAATATGCTATCTAGGTTGATCATAACTTTTCTTCCAAGGAGTAAGCGTCTTCTAATTTCACGGGTGCAGTCACCATCTGCAGTGATTTTGGAGCCCCCAAAATGAAGTCTGACACCGTTTCCACTGTTTCCCTATCTATTTCCCATGAAGTGATGGGACTGGATGCCATGATCTTTGTTTTCTGAATGTTGAGCTTTAAGCCAACTTTTTCACTCTCCTCTCTCACTTTCATCAAGAGGCTCTTTAGTTCCTCTTCACTTTCTGCCATAAAGGTGGTGTCATCTGCATATCAGAGGTTATTGATATTTCTCCCAGCAATCTTGATTCTAGCTTGTACTTCTTCCAGTCCAGCATTTCTCATGATGTACTCTGCAATAAGTTAAATAAGCAAGGTGACAATATACAGCCTTCATGTACTCCTTTTCCTGTTTGGAACTAGTCTGTTGTTCCTTGTCCAGTTCTAACTGTTGCTTCCTGGCCTGCATACAGATTTCTCAAGAGGCAGGTCAGGTGGTCTGGTATTCCCATCTCTTGAAGAATTTTCCACAGTTTATTGTGATCCACACAGTCAAAAGCTTTGGCATAGTCAATAAAACAGATATAGATGTTTTTCTGGAACTCTCTTGCTTTTCCCATAATCCAGTGGATGTTGGCAATTTGATCTCTGGTTCCTCTGCCTTTTCTAAAACCGGGTTGAACATCTGGAAGTTCATGGTACACGTATTGCTGAAGCCTGGCTTGGAGAATTTTGAGCATTACTTTACTACCATGTGAGATGTGTGCAATTGTGCGGTAGTTTGAGCCTTCTTTGGAATTGCTTTTCTTTGGGATTGGAATGAAAACGGACCTTTTCCAGTCCTGTGGCTACTGCTGGGTTTTCCAAATTGGCTGGCATATTGAGTGGAGCACTTTCACAGCTTCATCTTTCAGGATTTGAAATAGCTAAACTGGAATTCCTCCACATCAAAATATGTGTTGCTGGTCAGTTAGGTTGCTTTCACATCTTGGCTAGTATAAATAATGCAGCAAAGAAAATGGGAAAATGTTTTAGTTACTGCTTTTGTTTTCTTTTGGAAGAGACCCAGAAGTGAAATTGCTGAATAGTAAGATAGTCCTCTTTTAGTTTTTTGAGAAACCTGCACATCATTTTCCATAGTGACTGTGCCAGTTTGCATTCCCACCAACAGTGTGGCTTCCTCTCTTTCACATCCTCTCACACACTTATTTGTTATCTTTTTAATAATAGCCATTCTGACAGGTGTGAGATGATATCTCATTGTGATTTTGACTTGCATTTCTCTGATGTTTATTGATGTTGAGCATCTTTTCATGTGTGAGTTGGCCATCTATGTCTTCCTTGGGAAAAGGGTCTATTAAAAGAAAAAAAAGAAAATGCGTATTTAGGTTTCTCATTTTGTAATTGGGTTTATCTTGATATTATGTTGTGTGAGTTGTTGGTGTATTTTGGATATTAACCCTTTATAAAATATATTGTTTGCAGAAATTTTCTCACATTCAATTGGTGGCCTCTTAGTCTTGTAGATAGATTTCTTTACTGTGCAGAAACTTTTAGTTTGATGAAACCCTGTTTATTTTTGCTTTTGTTTTTCTTGCTGAGGAAACATAAGAAAATTACTAAGACTGATGTTGAAGAGCATACTGCCTATGTTTTCTTCTAGAAGTTTTATGGTTTCAAGTCTGACATGTAAGTCTTTAATTCATTTTAAATTTTTGCATATGATGTGAGAAAATTCGTTCAGTTTGATACTTTTGCATGTAGCTGTCCAGTTTTACTACTACATTTTTTTTTCTTTAAAAAAGTTTTTAGTATTTTTAATACCAAAGACATTTTGTTTGGGGGTATAGCCAATTAACAATGTTGTGATAGTTTCAGGTGAACAGTGAAGGGACTCAGCAATACAGAAACATGCATCCATTCTTCCCCCAAACCCCCTCCCATCCAAACTGGCCCTTAACATTGAACAGACTTCCATGCGCTATTCAGTAGGTTTTTGTTGGTTATCCATTTAAATATAGCAGTTTACCACACCATTTATTGAAGAGGGTTTTACCCTCCTTGTATATTCTAGCCTCCTTTGTCATAGATTGATTCTACATATGTGTGCATTCATTTCCAGGTTTTCTGTTTTGTTTCATTTTCTGTATCTGTTTTTATACCAGTACAATACTATTATTGCATTAGTTTGTAGTATAGTTTGAAATCAGAGTGTGATACTTTCAGCTTCTTAATAAAGATTGTTTTGATTATTTGGGATGTTTTGTGTTTCTGTACAAATTTTGAAATTATTTCTTCTGTGAAAAATGCCATTTGTAGCTTGCCTTGGGTAGTATGAACATTTTAATGATATTCTTTCAGTTCACGAAATCAGTATAATTCCAATTGTGTCATTCCATTGTGTCCAATTTTGTCAGTGTTGTATAGTTTTTTGAGTCTTTTACCTCCTTGGTTAGATATATTCCTAAGTGTTTTATTCTTTTTGATGCAATTGTAAATGAGATTGTCTTCGTAATTTCTTTCTCTCATAGTTCATTGAGTATATAGGAACAATGAGTTTCTGTATATTAATTTTGAGTCCTGTTACTTTATTGGATTCATTTATTCTGACAGTTTTTTGATGGAATCTTTAAAACTTTTTTATATAATATTATGTCATTAGCAAATGGTGATGGCTTTACTTCTTTCTTTTATTTAGATTACTTTTATTTTTCTTGTCTCATTGCATTGTCTAGTATGTTCAGTCCTGTGTTGAATAAAAATATCAAGAGTGAGTATCCTTGTCTCATTCTTGATTTTAGGGGAAATGATTTTAGGTTTCCTCTATTGAGTATGATGTTAGCTGTGGACTTGTCAGTGCAGTGGGCTTTTGTTACATTGAGATCTGTTCTCTTCATACCCATTTTTTTAAAAAATAATGTGATTATTAAATTAAGTCACAGTCTTTTTCTGCATCTGTGAAGATGACCACCTGATGACATGGTTTTTATTTTTAAATTGGTTAATATGGTGTGTCCCCCATCTCCACTAGGGCCTTACTCCTATCCAAGGCTGGGAACAGGGGCTAGGAAAGAGAGCAGGGTTTGATTCCTGGTATTGTCAACACTCAGAAGGTACTCAATAAGTGAATAAATAGTGCAGCACTCTTGCTATGGGCAAGCCTAGAGAGCTTTCTTCAGCCTGAGGTGGCATGAGCTGGTCAACTTGGGATACGTGGCTTGGCCTCTCACATTGATTGATTTGCAGATATTGAATCATGCTTGCATTCCTGGTATAAATACAACGTGAATATGGTGTATGATCCTTATAATGTGTTGGTGAGTTTGATGTGCTAATATTTTGTTGAGGATTTTTGCTTTTGTGCGCCTATAATTTCCTTTTTTATTTTTGTATTGTCTTTATTAGGTTTAGGTATGAAGGTGCCGCTGGCTTCATAGAATGAGTTCAGAAGTTCTTCCTCTTTAGTTTTTTTCAATAGCTTAAGAATGATTATTAGCTCTTTTTTAAATGTTGGAAATTACCTGTCTGATCCTCAGTTCAGTTCAGTCTCTGAGTCGTGTCCGACTCTTTGCGACCCCGAGTTGCAGCACACCAGGTCTCCCTGTCCATCACCAACTCCTGAGTTTACCCAAACTCATGTCCATTGAGTCAATGATGCCATCCAACCATCTCATCTTATGTCATCCCCTTCTCCTTCTACCTTCAATCTTTCCCAATGTCAGGGTCTTTTCAAATGAGTCAGCTCTTCGCATCAGGTGGCCAAAGTGCTGGAGTTTCAGCTTCAACATCAGTCCTTCGAATGAACACTCAGTACTGATTTCCTTTAGGATGGATTGGCTGGATCTCCTTGCAGTCCAAGGGACTCTCAAGAGTCTTCTCCAACACCACAGTTGAAAAGCATTAATTCGTCTGTGCTCAGCTTTCTCTATAGTCCAACTCTCACATCCATACATGACTACTGGGAAACTATAGCCTTGACTAGACAGACTTTTGTTGACAAAGTAATGTCTCCGTTTTTTAATATGCTGTCTAGGTTGATCATAACTTTTCTCCCAAGGAGTAAGTGTCTTTTAATTTCATGGCTGCAATCACCATCTGCAGTGATTTTGGAGCCTCTAAAAATGAAGTCAGCCACTGTTTCCACAATTTCCCCATCTATTTGCCATGAAGTGATGGACAGGATGCCATGATCTTCGTTTTCTGAATGTTGAGCTTTAAGCCAACTTTTTCACTCCTCTTTCAGTTTCATCAAGAAGCTCTTTAGTTGTTCTTCACTTTCTGCCATAAGGTTGGTGTCATCTGCATATCTGAGGTTATTGGTATTTCTGCAGCAGTATTGATTCCAGCTTGTGTTTCTTCCAGTCCAGTGTTTCTCATGATGTAATAAGCAGGGTGACAATATATAGCCTTGATGTACTCCTTTTCCTATTTGGAACCAGTCTGTTGTTCCATGTCCAGTTCTTACTGTTGCTTCCTGACCTGCATATAGGTTTCTCAAGAGGCAGGTCAGGTGGTCTGTTATTCCCATCTCTTTCAGAATTTTTCACAGTTTATTGTGATCCACACAGTCAAAGGCTTTGGTATAGACAATAAAGCAGAAATAGATCTTTTTCCAGAATTCTTGCTTTTTCGATGATCCAGCGAATGTTGGCAATTTGATCTCTGGTTCCTCTGCCTTTTCTAAAACCAGCTTGAACATCAAGAAGTTCATGGTTCACGTACTGCTGAAGCCTGGCTTGGAGAATTTTGAGGATTACTTTACTAGCGTGAGATATGAGTGCAATTTGGTAGTTTGAGCCTTCTTTGACATTGCCTTTCTTTGAGATTGGAATGAAAACGGACCTTTTCCAGTCCTGTGGCCACTGCTGAGTTTTCCAAATTTGGTGACTGACACATTGAGTACAGCACTTTCACAGCATCATTGTTTTTGGGTTTTTTTTGGGATTTAGCTCAACTGGAATTCCATCACCTCCACTAGCTTTGTTTGTAGTGATACTTCCTAAGGCCAACTTGACTTCACATTCCAGGATGTCTGGCTCTAGGTGAGTAATCACACCATCATGTTTATCTGGGTTGTGAAGATCTTTTTTCTTTAATTCTCCTGTGTATTCTTGCCACCTCTTCTTAGTATCTTCTGCTTCTGTTAGGTCCATACCATTTCTGTTCTTTATCGAGCCCATCTTTGCATGGAATGTTCCTTGGTCTCTCTAATTTTCTTGAAGAGATCTCTAGTCTTTCCCATTCTGTTCTTTTCCTCTATTTCTTTGCATTGATTGCTGAGGAAGGCTTTCTTATCTCTCCTTGCTATTCTTTGGAACTCTGCATTCAAATGGAAATATCTTTCCTTTTCTTCTTTGCTTTTTGCTTCTCTCCTTTTCACAGCTATTTGTAAGGCCTCCCCAGACAGCCATTTTGCTTTTTTTTGCATTTTTTTCCCCATGAGGATGGTCTTGATCCCTGTCTCCTGTACAGTGTCGTGAACCTCAGTCCATAGTTCATCAGGAACTCTATCTATCAGATCTAGACCCTTAAATTTATTTCTCACTTCCACTGTATAATCATAAGGGATCTGATTTAGGTCATACCTGAATGGTCTAGCGGTTTTCCCTACTTTCTTCAATTTACGTCTGAATTTGGTAATAAGGAGTTCATGATCTGAGCCACAGCTCCTGGTCTTGTTTTTGTTGACAGTATAGAGCTTCTCCATCTTTGGCTGCAGAGAATATAATCAATCTGATTTTGGTGTTGACCATCTGGTGATGTCCATGCGTAGAGTCTTGTCTTGTGTTGTTGGAAGAGGGTGTTTGCTATGACCAGTGCATTTTCTTGGCAGAACTCTATTAGTCTTTGCCCTGCTTCATTCGGCATTCCAAGGCCAAATTTGCCTGTTACTCCAGGTGTTTCTTGACTTCCTACTTTAGCATTCCAGTCCCCTATAATGAAAAGGACATCTTATTTGGGTGTTAGTTCTAAAAGGTCTTGTAGGTCTTCATAGAACTGTTCAACTTCAGCTTCTTCAGTGTTACTGGTTGTGGCATAGACTTGGATTACCGTGATATTGAATGGTTTGCCTTGGGAATGAACAGAGATCATTCTGTTGCTTTTGAGATTACATCCAGGTACTGCATTTCAGACTCTTACGTTGACTATGAGCGCTACTCCATTTCTTCTAAGGGGTTCTTTCCCCGCAGTAGTAGATATAATGGTCATCTGAGTTAAATCCACCCATTCCAGTCCATCTTCGTTCATTGATTGCTAGAATGTTGATGTTTACTTTTGCCATCTCCTTTTTGACCACTTTCAATTTGCCTTGATTCATGGACTTAACATTCCAGGTTCCTATGCAATATTGCTCTTTACAGCACTGGACCTTGCTTCTATCACCAGTCACATCCACAACTGGGTGTTGTTTTTTGTCTGATCCTAGACATTTGCTAGGGCTTCCCTGGTGGCTCAGAGGCTAAAGCGTCTGCCTCCAATGCGAGAGACCTGGGTTCGATCCCTGGGTTTGGAAGATCCCTTGGAAAAGGAAATGGCAAACCACTTCATTATTCTTGCCTGGAGAATCCCATGGACGGAGAAGCCTAGTAGGTTACAGTCCACGGGGTTGCAAAGAGTCGGACACGACTGAGCGACTTCACCTTAGACATTTGCTAATTCTTAGGTTTTTGGTTGTTGACTCAATTTCATTACTGATAATTGGTCTCTTCAAGTTTTCTTTTTCTTCCTGATTCAATCTTGGGAGTTGTACATTTCTAGGAATTTTTCTGTTTCTTTTATTGTCTGTTTTATTCCTGTATAGTTTTTCAGAGTAAACTCTTATGATCCTTTGTATTCTCCTTTTTCATTTCTGATTTTATTGATTTGGAGTGTCTCTTTCTTTCTTGGTGCTTGACACTCCTTTAACGTGTGTCGGTTTGCTCTGTCTTTTCAACAAACCAGCTCTTAGTTTCAGTGATCTTTTCTATTTTCTTGTCTTTATTTCATTAGTTTTATTATTTATTAGCTCTTTCTGCTAATGGGTTTTGTTTGTTCTTTTCTTTAGTATCTTTTAGATGTAAAGTTAGGCTGTGTGGATTTTTTCTTGTTTCCTGAGTTAGGCTTGTATCATAAACTTACCTGATAGAACTACTTGTGTTGAGTCCGATAAATTTCTGATTGTTGTGTTTCCATTTTCATTTGTCTTCAGGTAGTTTTTGATTTTCTCTTTGATTTCATCAGTGATTCCATTGGTTGTTTAGTAGCAGGTTTAGCTTTCACGTATTTGTGGTGTCTCGAGTTTTACTCTTTATAGTTGATTTCTAGTCTCATAGCACTGTGTTTGGAAAAGATGTTTGATATGAATTCAATCTTTTGTAATTAATTTTTTTATTGAAGAATAATTGCTTTACAGAATTTTGTTGTTTTCTGTTAAACATGAATCAGCCATAGGTATACATATATCCCTTCCCTTTTGAAGCTCCCTCCCATCTTCCACCCCATCCCACCCGTCTAGGTTGATACAGAGCCCCTGTTTGAGTTTCCTTAGCCGTATAGCATGCTCCTGCTGGCTGGCTCTTTCACACACGGTAAGGTAAGTTTCCGTGTTCCTCTCTGCATGCGCTGCACCCTCCCCTCCTCTTCCTTGTTCTCTATGTCTGTCTCTACTGCTGCCCTGGAAGTACATGCTTCAGAAACATTACTCTAGTTTTCATATATATGCACTCAGTTCATTCCAGTCGCTGAGTTGTGCATGACTCTTTGCGACACCATGGATTGCAGCACGCCAGGCCTCCCTGTCCATCACCAACTTCCGGAGTCCACCCAAACTCATGTCTGTCGAATCAGTGATGCCATCCAGCCATCTCATCCTCGGTCGTCCCCTTTTCCTCCTGGCCCCAATCCCTCTCAGCATTAGGGTCTTTTCCAATGAGTCGGCTCTTCAAATCAGGTGGCCAGAGTACTGGAGTTTCAGCTTCAGCATCAGTCCTTCGAATGAACACCCAGGACTGATCTCCTTTAGGATGGACTGGTTGGATCTCCTTGCAGTCCAAGGGACTCTCAAGAGTCTTCTCCAGCACCACAGTTCAAAAGCATCAATTCTTCGGCGCTCAGCCTTCTTCACAGTCCAACTCTCACATCCATACGTGACCACTGAAAAAACCATAGCCTTGACTAGACGGACGTTAGTTGGCAAAGTAATGTCTCTGCTTTTGAATATGCTATCTAGGTTGGTCATAACTTTTCTTCCAAGGAGTAAGCGTCTTTTAATTTCATGGTTGCAATCACCATCTGCAGTGATTTTGGAGCCCCCAAAATAAAGTCTGACACTCTTTCCACTGTTTCCCCATCTATTTGCCATGAAGTGATGGGACCAGATGACATGATCTTGGTTTTCTGAACGTTGAGATTTAAGCCAACTTTTTCACTCTCTTCTTTCACTTTAATCAAGAGGCTTTTGAGTTCCTCTTCACTTTCTGCCGTAAGGGTGGTGTCCCTTGCATGTCTGAGGTTATTGATACTGATCTATGCATTAGAATGCAATATTTATGGTTCTCTTTCTGACTTACTTCACTCTGTATAATAAAGTCTAGGTTCATCCAGCTCACTAGAACTGACTCAGATGAGTTTCTTTTTATGACCGAGTAATATTCCATTGTGTATATATACCACCACTTCTTTATCCATTCATCTGTCAGTGGACATCTAGGTTTCTTCCATGTTCTAGCTATTGTAAATAGGGCTACATTGAACAATGGGATACATATGTCCATTTCATTTTTGGTTTCCTCTCGGTATATGCCTCCCAGTGGGATTGCTGGGTCATATGCTGCTTTTATTCCTAGTTTTTAAAGGAATCTCCATGCCATCTTCCATAGTGGCTGTATCAATTTACATTCCCACCAACAGTGCAAGAGCGTACTCTTTTTCCACACCCTCTCCGTCATTTATTGTTTGCAGACTTTTTGATGATGGTCATTCTGACCAGTGTGAGGTGATATCTCATTGTAGTTTTGATTTGCATTTCTCTAAGAATGAGTGATGTTAAGCATGCTTTCATGTGTTTGTTAGACATCTGTATGTCTTCTTTGGAGAAATGCCTTTTTTTCCTACTTTTTGATTGGGTTGGTTGGTTTTCTGGTATTGAGTTTTATGAGCTACTTGTATATTGTCGAAATTAATCCTTTGTCAGTTGTTTCATTTGCTATTATTTTCTCCCCATTCTGAGGCTTGTCTTTTCACCTTGCTTATAGGTTCATTTGCTGTGCAAAAGTTTTTAAGTTTGATCAGGTCCCACTTGTTTAGTTTTGTTTTTATTTTTGTTACTCTTGGGGTGGGTCATAGAGGATTTTGCTTTCATTTATGTCATCGAGTGTTCTGACTATGTTTTTCTCTAAGAGTTTACAGTTTCTGGTCTTACATTTATGTCTTAAATCTATTTTGAGTTTATCTTTGTGTGTGGTGTTAGGAAGTGTTCTAATTTCATTCTTTAACATGTAACTGTCCAGTTTTCCCATTTATTGAAGAGGCGTCTTTGCCCCACTGTATGTTCTTGACTCTTTTGTCAAAAATAAGGTACCCATAGGGCATGGGTTTATTTTGGGGCTTTCTATCTTGTTCGTTGGTCTTAGATTTCTATGTTTGTGCCAGTACCATACTGTCTTGATGACTGTAGCTTTGAAATATAATCTGAAGTCAGGAAGGTTTATTCCTTCAGCTCCATTCTTCTTTCTCAAGACTGCATTGGCTATTAGGGGTCTTTTGTGTTTCCATATAAATTGTGAAATTATTTGTTCTAGTTATGTGAAAATGCCATTGGTAATTTGGTAGGGATCACATTGAATCTGGAGATTGCATTTGGTAGTAGTGTCATTTTCACAATATTGATTCTTCCTACCCAGGAAAATGGAATATCTCTCCATCTGTTTATGTCATCTTTGATTTCTTTCATCAGTATCTTATAATTTTCTGTGTACAGCTCTTTTGTCTCTTTAGGTAAGTTTATTCCTTGATATTTAATTCTTTTTTGTTGCAGTGGTGAATGGGATTGATTCCTTAATTTCTCTTTCTAATTTTTCATTGTTAGTGTATAGAAATGCATGTATTGATTTTGTATCCTGCAACTTTGCAAAATTCACTGATTAGATCTAGTAATTTTCTGACTCTTATCTTTAGCATTTTCTGTGTACAGTATCATGTCATCTGCAAACAGTGAGAGCTTTACTTCTTTTCTGATCTGGATTACTTTTGTATCTATTTATTCTCTGATTGCTATAGCTAGGAATCCCAGAACCATGTTGAATAATAGTGGTGAAAGTGGACACCCTTGTAGATGTAGGGGGATTCCTTTCAGTTTTCCACCATTGAGAAAAATGTTTGCTGTAGACTTATATGGGCTTTACTATGTTGAGGTAGATTCCTTCTATGCCCATTTTTTGAAGAGTTTTAATCATAAATGGGTACTGAGTTTTGTCACTGGCTTTTTCTGCATCTACTGAAATTATCATATGGTTTTTACCTTTGAATTTAATACGGTGTGTTACATTGATTTGCATATATTGAAGAATCCTTGCATCCCTGGAATAAACCCAACTTGATCATGGTGTATGAGCTTTTTGATATGTTGCTGAATTCTGTTTGCTAAAATTTTGTTGATGATTTTTGTATCTCTGTTCATCAGAGATACTGGCCCGTCATTTTCTTTTTTGTGTTGTCTTTGTCTGGTTTTGGTATCAGGGTGACGGTGGCCTCATAGAATGAGTTTAGAAGTATTCCTTCCTCTGCAGGTTTTTGAAAGAGCTTTAGAAGGATAGGCATTAGCTCTTCTCTAAATGTTTGATAGAATTCTCCTGTGAAGCCATCTGGTCCTGGGCTTTTGTTTTGGGGGAGATTTTTGATCATAGCTTCAATTTCAGTGCTTGTAATTGAGTTGTTCATAATTTCTATGTCTTCCTGGTTCAGTCTTGGAAGATTGAACTTTTCTAAGACTCTATCCATTTCTTCCAGGTTATGCATTTTATTGCTGTATAGTCTCTTATAATCTTTTGTATTTCTGCATTGTCCATTGTAACCTCTCCTTTTTCATCTCTAATTTTGTTGATTTGATTCTTTTTTCTTGATGAATCTGGCCTAAGGTTTGTCAATTTTGTTTATCTTCTCAAAAAACCAGCTTTTAGTTTTATTAATCTTTACTATTGTTTCTTTTTTATCTTATTTTTTTAATTAAATTTATTTTTTTAATTACAATACTGTATTTGTTTTGCCATACATTGACACGAATCAGCCATAGGTGAACACAATCTCCCAATGCTGAAGCCCCCTCCCACCTCCCACCCCACATCCTCTACTTGAATCATCCTGTGCATCAGCCCCATGCATCCTGCATCCTACATTGAACATAGATTGGCGCTTCGTTTCTTACAGGAAAATATACATGTTTCATTGCCATTCTCCCAAACCATCCCACCCTTTCCCTCTCCCTCAGAGTCCAAAAGTCCACTCTATACCTCTGTGTCTCTTTGTTGTCTCACATATAGGGTCATCATTACTGTCTTCTAAATTCCATATATATGTGTCAGTATACTGTATTGGTGTTTTTCTTTCTGGCTTACTTCACTCTGTATAATCGGTTCCAATTTCATCCATCTCATTAGAACTGAGTCAAATTTATTCTTTTTAAGGGCTGAGTAGTATTCCATAGTGTATATGTACCACAGCTTTCTTATCCATTCATCTGCTGATGGACATCTAGGTTGCTTCCATGTCCTGGCTATTATAAACAGCGCTGCAATGAACATTGGGGTACATGTGTCTCTTTCACTTCTGGTTTCCTTGGTGTGTATGCCCAGCAGTGGGATTGCTGGGTCATAAGGCAGTTCTATTTGCAATTTTTTAAGGAATCTCCACACTGTTTTCCATAATGGCTGTACTAGTTTGCATTCCCACCAGCAGTGTAAGAGGGTTCCCTTTTCTCCACATCCTCTCCAGCATAAAAATATGGAACGCTTCACGAATTTGCATGTCATCCTTGCGCAGGGGCCATGCTAATCTTCTCTGTATCGTTCCAATTTTAGTATATGTGCTGCAGTGAGCACTTTACTATTGTTTCTTTCATTTCTTCCAGTTTGTTTCTGTTCGGATCTTTATGATTTCTTTCCTTCTGCTAATTTTCTGGGTTTTTTTTGGTTCTTTTTCCAGCTGTTTTAGGTATAAAGTTAGGTTGTCTATTCCATGTTTTTCTTCTTTCTTGAGGTAGGATTGATTGTATTGCTATAAGCTTCCCTCTTAGAACTGCTTTTGCTGCATCCCATAGGTTTTGAGTTGTCATGTTTTCATTGTCATTTGTTTCTTGAAAGTTTTTGATTTCCCTTTTGATTTCTTCAGTAACCTGTTGGTTATTTAGAAATGTATTGTTTAATCTCCATGTCCTTGTGTTTCTTACAGCTTTTTCTTGTAATTGATACCTAGTCTCATAGAGTTGTGGTCAGAGAAGATGCTTGATAAGATTTTAATTTTCTTATATTTACTGAGGTTTAATTTGTGACCCAAGATGTGGTCTGTCCTGGAGAATGTTCCATGTGCACTTGAGAAGAAGGTGTATTGCTTTGCATTTAGATGGAATGGCCTCAAGATATCAATGAGATCCATCCCATCTACTGTATTTGAGACTTATGTTTCCTTATTCATTTTCTGTTTTGATGCTGTGTCCATTGGTGTGAGTGGGGCGTTAAAGTCTCCTACTATTATTGTGTTCCTGTCAGTTTCTCCTTTTATGTCTGTTAGTGTTTGTCTTATGTATTGAGGCGCTCTTATGTTGGGTACATAGATATTTACAATTGTTATGTCTTCCTCTTGGATTGATCCCTTGATCATTATGTAGTATCCTTCCTTATCTCTTATTATCTTCTTTATTTTAAGGTCTGTTTTGTCTGATATGAGGATTGCTACTCCAGCTTTCTGTTGCTTCCCATTTGCCTGGAATATATTTTTGCATCCTCTCACTTTCAGTCTATATGTGTCTTTAGGTCTGAAGTGGGTTTCTTGTAGGCAGCATATATATGGGTCTTGTTTTTGTATCCATTCAGCCAGTCTGTGTCTTTTGGTTGGACCATTTAATCCATTTACATTTAAAGTAATTATTGATACATATGTTCCCATTGCCATTTTCTTAATTGTTTGGGGTTAATTTTGTAGATCTTCTTCCTTCTCTTGTGTTTGTTGGACTATATAAGTCCCTTTAACATTTGTTTTAAAGCTGTTTTGGTGGTGCTGAATTCTTTTAACTGTTGCTTGTCTGAAAAGCTTTTTGTTTCAAGATCAGTTTTAAATGAGATCCTTGCTGGGTAGAGTAATCTTGGTTGTAGATTTTTCCCTTTCAGTACTTTAAATATATCCTGCCATTCTCTTCTGGGCTGCAGAATTTGTGCTGAAAGATAGCTGTTAAATGTATGGGGTTTCCCTTGTGTGTTATTTGTTGTTTTTCCCTTGCTGCTTTTAATATTCTTACTTTGTGTTTAGTCTTAGTTTGATTAGTATGTGTCTCAGCATGTTTCTCCTTGGGTTTATCCTGTATGGCACTGTTTGTGCCTCTTGGACTTGATTGATTGTTTTGTTTTCCATGTTGGGGAAATTTTCAACTATAATCTCTTAAAAATTTTTCTCATACCCTTTTTCTCTTTTCTGGGAGCCCTATAATTTGAATGTTGGTGCGTTTGATATTGTCCCAGAGGTCTCTGAGACTGTCCTGAGTACTTTTCATTCTTTTTACTTTACTCTGCTCTTCAGAAGTTATTACAACCATTTAATGTTCCTGCTCACTGATTTGTTCTTCTTCTTCGGATATTCTGCTATAGATTCCTTCCAGAGTATTTTTAATTTCAGTAATTGTGTTGTCTCTGTATGTTTATTCTTTAATTCTTCTAGGTGTTAATTGATTCTTGCATTTTCTCCATTTTGTTTTCAAGGTTTTGATCATTTTTACTATCGTTATTTTGAGTTCTTTTTCAGGTAGTTTGCCTATTTCCTCTTCATTTATTTGGACTTCTGTGTTTCTAGTTTGTTCCTTCATTTGTGTAGTATTTCTCTACCTTTTCTTTTCTTTTCTTTTTTTTTTAACTTATTGTGTTTGAGGTCTCCTTTTCCCAGGTTTCAAGGTTGAATCCTTTCTTCCTTTTGGTTTCTACTCTCCTAAGGTTGGTTCCAGTGGTCTGTGTAAGCTTTGTCTAGGGTGAGATTTCTGCTGAGTTTTGTTTGTTTTTCCTCTGGTGGGCAAGGCTGAATGAGGTAATATTCCTGTCTGCTGATGATTGGGTTTGTATTTTTGTTTTGTTTGTTGTTTAGATGTGGCATCCTGCACAGAGTGCTACTGTTGGTTGGGTGATGCTGGGTCTTGTATTCAAGTGGTTTCCTTTGTGAGACTTCTCACTATTTGGTACTCCCTAGTGGGGTCGTGGAGTCAGGGCTTGACCTCCCTGAGCCCAAAGGCTCAGAGGGCTTGATCTCAGGAACGAAGATTCTACAAGTGGTTTGTTAGGGCATTAAGTGATATTAAAAGAAATACCCAAAAACGAGATACCAAAGATGAACCCCAGACAAATGACAGTTATAAAATCAGGCAAATAATAATTAAAATAATGGAATATACATATATACAATTACACCCATAAGCAAAATGAAGACAGTCCAACTAAAACAAAGTACACAGTAGATTGAGCCTGTGAACAAAGGAAATAAAAAATTATATTTACCAGTTAAGAACAAGACTAACTAAAGCACATACTGGAAAAAAAACCTAAAGCAAGGTGCCAAGTGGAGAATAAAGTAATGAAAACAAAACTAAAAATATGTTGAGAGGAAAGAAAAGAAAGAATAGTTAAATAGAGGTAGATGAGGAAGATTTATATACATTAAAGATTAACTGCAAGGGGAAAAGAACAGTAGGAAAAGCAAACAAAGGAAAAAATGTAGAAAAATTAATAGGTTTAAGAAATTAAAAATTAAAATTAAAGAGAAAAGAAAAAAAAAAGGAAAACTCCACAGAACTGTTTAGGTTTATTACAATAATAAAAATGTGACTGAGGAAGGAAAAAAATCCCAAAAGCGTAATTAGATTTCATAGTGCCAATAAAATCGACAACTACAACAGAGGGGAATAAGGACAAAGAACAAAAATCAAAAGAATCTGTAGAACAAGTCAAAACATAAGAATAATGAATGTTTTTCTTGAGTCTTTGCTGTCACAGTCCTTTCCCTTGCTGGGAGTGACAGTCCACCTCACCTCCCTAGGGTGCTCTCCAACACTGTGCTGATCTCTGGACCTGCTGTGGGACAGCTCAGGTTCTAATCTGGTCCTTCTCCTGTGTGTTATTGCCTCCAATATCCACAGCTATCAGAACTAGTGCATTTTCTTTTGTGGGAGATCTTATTGTTCTTTTATATATTCTATAGACACAGAATCTGTCTAGTTTTCGTGTGGATTTCATCTGCAGCTTGTACAGCTGGTGGGAAGGTTTTGGCTCTTCTTCCTTAGCCACACTGCCCTGGGTTTCAATTGCGGTTTTATTTCCACCTCTATATGTGGGTCGTCCACTGGGGTTTGGTCCTGAGTCTGCCCTGGAGGACTTGGGTTTTGCTCTGCGAGGGCCAGGTGTGGGGGAGGTGGTGCAGCTGCTTGGATCGCAGGGGTTCTGGCAGCACCAGGTCCTCAGGGGGTTGACGGCTAGGGCAGCAGGAAATATAGTGCTCTAGGAGGGTATGACAACCAGTATTGGCCAGTACGCTCCAGTATTCTTGCCTGGAGAGCCCCTTTGACAGAGAAGCCTGGTAGGCCACAGTCTACCGGGTCACAGAGTTGGAAACAACCGAAGCGACCCTGCGTGCATAGATGTAAGATTTTCTTGCCTGTGGCAGCTCTGCCCCAGTGAGAGCTGAGCATGAAGGTGGTGCAACTGCTTGGCTTGCAGGGACCCTCCCAGTGCACAGTGGACGGCTCCAGCCACAGGAGTTATGGCCCTATCAGAGTCTCTTTTGGAGCCTCTTGTAGCTGGCGATCAGAAGGCCTCTTTGGCCATTCTTTCTTCGTAGCTCCGCCCGTTCAGGCACTTAAAGGTCTCTCTATTGCCTGGAGTCCTTCTCTGTTGTTCGGGGCATCAGGCACATAGAGGGCCCCCCTGGCTGGAGTCTTACTCTGTAGATTAGCATGTCAGGCACTTAAAGCGGCACTGTGGGTGGGGTCCTACACTGTTAGTTGAGTGTGTCAGGCATTTGGTGGGCCAGTCTTTCCATTGTTCAGCTGCCAATGCTGGCCTGTTGGGAGAGAGGCTATGGTGCTGGTTCCACCCCTTACGCTTGACTCAGCAGTATTGCCTTGCTTCCATGGCTGCTCAGCTTTCCTTCACAGTCATTTCCCACCACAGTCTCTGCCCTCACATACTTCTCTCTGCAGTCTCTCTGCAGCCCTCACCCTGGGATTGCTCCACAATTCCTAAACTACATTTCCGAGCCGCTGCACCATTCCTGGGGACCTGCGTCGGTATCCAGGGTATGCATGGCTGCGGCAAGGACTGTCTGATTCTCATCCCGTTTAGCCTGCCACAGATCATCTTTTTCACTGTCAGCCTTAAATGTTTCTCCTCTGACTCAGACAGTTCCTCCAGTGTGGGAATCGGACCCCTGCTTCAGTTCCCCCATCCACCGAGGGCAGGTCCAGTCCTGGTAACACTCCTATTTTTCCCCCTAGTTCCTTCATCGTACCAAATTTTTTGTGGCTCTATATATTCTTTCCCGCTGGTCAGGTACTCCTGTCCACTCTCAGCTGGTGTTACGCATGCACGTCTGTGTGTGAAGGTGTATTCCTGATGTATCCATGGAGAGAGATGTACTCACATCCACCTACTCCTCCTCTATCTTGTTCTCAACAGCTGATTTCAGTCTTAAGAACATTTATAGTGACCTGCTTTGTCACCTAGCTTACGATCTGTTGTTGAGATATTCCTTGTGCACTTGAGAAGAATGTGTATTCTGATGCTTTTGAATAACAGGGACGACAGAGGATGAGGTGGTTGGATGGTGTCACCAACTCAGTGCTGTAGTGCATGGGGTCACAAAGAGTTGCACACAACTGAGCGACTGAACCGATGAACAGCGTAGTTTTTTCTTTTTGAGGAGTTACTTTTTTAAAATTTATTTTTTAATCAAGGTATATTTGTGTCACAATATTGTCGTGGTTTCTGCCATACATCAGCATGAATCAGCCATGGGTATGCGTATGTCCCCTTCCTCTTGACCCTCCCTCCCACCGCATCCCACCCTTCTAGGTTGTCACAGAGTACAGATTGGAGCTCCCTGAGTCATACAGCGGATGCCCGCTGGCTGTCTGTGTTGCATGTGGTAATGTGTGTGTTCCCACGCTGCTCTCTCCGTTCCTCCCACCCTCTCTTTTCCCTTCTCCTGCCACACCCTTAGGTCTGTTCTCTGCGTCTGCTCCTCTGTTGCTGCCACGCACATAGGTTCATCAGTACCATCTTTCTAGAGTCTCTATATGTATTAAAACACAAGATTTGGTTTTCTCTTTCTGACTTTATTATGTATAGTGGGCTCAAGGTTCATCCACCTTATTAGAACTGACTCAGATGCATTCATTTTTATGACTGAGTAATATTCCACTGTATATATGTAGCACAACTTTTTTACTCCATCTGTCAGTGGACATGCAGCTTGCTTTCATGTCTTGGCTAATGTAATAGTGCTGACATGATCATTGAGTTACATGAGTCTTTTTCTATTATGGTCTTCTCATGATAAGTGCCCAGTAGTGGCGTGATGTATTGTTTTAAGGCCAGTGTTTCCTTACTGGTTTTCTGTTTGGATGATCCATCCATTGATGTAAGTGGGGTGTTAAAGTTCCCTAGTGTTATTACGTTGCTGTCGGTTTCTTTGTTAATGTTTCTGTTATGTGTGTGTGCTCCTGTGTTAGGTGCACATATATTTACAGTTATTATATTTCTTCTTTTGTCTCTTTTGGCTGTATTATGTGGCTTGTGGGACCCCTACCAGAGACTGAACTTCAGCTTCAGCAATGAAAACCCCACTGAACTAACCACTGGAGAACCAAGGAATTCCCTGTATCTTTTTGAGCGATCATTTTATCATTATGTAATTTCCTTCTTTGTCTCTTGTTACAGTCTTTGTTATAAAGTCTGGTTTCTCTGATGTAAGTATTGCTATCCCAACTTTCTTTTTTTTTTCATTTGTGTTGAATACCTTTTCCATCCTCTCACTTTCAGTCTTTTGTATCTTTCATCCTGAAGTGAGTCTCTTGTGGACAGCATTTTTATGGGTCTTATTCTTTCATCCATTCAGGTATTCTTTGTCTTTAATTAGAGCATTTAGTCTATTTACATTGAAAGCAATTATTGATAAATTTGCACTTATTGTACTTTTGTTAATTGTTTTGAGGTTTTTATAGTTGTGTTCTTCTTTTGCTCTCTTATGATTTGGTGACCATCTTTAGTGTTTAGTGTCACTTTTTCTGATATGTATGTGTGTGTATGCTCAGTCATGGTCAACTCTTTGTGACCTTAAGTACAGTAACCCACCAGACTCTTCTGTCAATGGGACTTTCCAGGAAAAAAAATGGAGTGGATTGCCATTTGCATCTCTAGGAGATTTTCCTGACCCAAGGATTGAACCTGTGTCTCCTGAGTCTCCTGCAGTGGCAGGCAGATTCTTTACCACTGAGCCACCTGAGAAGCCCTTTTTGGTATATGTGTGTATTATAGATTTTTTTGGGTCTTGGCTACTATAAAGTTTATATGTAGCACCTTTATATGTGTGTGCTTATTTTAAGTCGATGATTTTAAGTTCAAATGCATTCCTACAACCCTGAATTTTACTTCTTTCTTTTTTTTCCTTTTTGACTGTGCTGGGTCTTCATTGCTGCTTGCAGGCTTTCTCTAGTTGTGGCAAGAGGGGGGGCTACGCTAGATTATGGCATGCAGGCCTCTCATTGTGGTAGCTTCTTGTGTTGCAGAGCATGGGCTCTAGGTGTGTGGGCTCAGTAGCTGTGGTGTGTTGGCTTTGTTGCTCCATGGCTTGTGGCATCTTCAGGGACCAGCGATTGAACCTCTGTCCCCTCCTTTGACAAGTGGAGTCTTAACTACTGTACCACCAGGGAAGCGCCTTGTTTAATGTTTTTGGCATCATATTTTGCATTTTTTGTTTTGTATTTATCTTGATTACTTACTGTTGATATGATTTTACTACCTTTGTTAATTAACATTCCTACTAGCTTTATAAGTGGTTGATCTGTTACCTTTACTGTATATTTGCCTTTACTGGTAAATTTTTTTATTTTGTAATTTTCATTTTTCTAGTTTTAATCTTTTCTTTTTTGCTTAAATATTTTTAAATTTTACTGTAAAGCTAATTCTTTACAGTGCTGAATTCTTCTAGCTTTTATTTGTAAAATGAACTCGTCATCAAATCTGAATGCCTTGCTGGATAGAGTATTTTTGGCTGTAGGTTTTTTCCTTTCACCACTTAAAATATATCATACCACTCCTTTCTGACCTGCAAAGTTTTTGTTAAGAAGTGATCTGGTAGTCTTTTGGGAGTTTCCTTGTAGGTAACTGGTTGTTTTTCCTTTTAATTGCTTGGAAGATTGTTTTTCTTTGAGTTTTGCCTTTTTCATTATATTTTGTCTCAGTGTGTATATTTTTGGGATAATCAGTTTTGTGACCTGGATGTCTTTTGTTTGCACCCAGGTTAGGGAAGTGTAGACAGGTTGGGGCTTCCCAGATGCCGCTAGTGGTAAGAACCCACCTGCCACTGCAGGGAGATGTAAGAGACTCGGGTTTGGTTTGTGGGTTGGGAAGATCCCTTGGAGAAGGGAATAGCCACACACTCCAGTATGCTTGCTTGGAGAATGTCGTGGATAGAGGGAGCCTGGTGGGCTACAGTCCTTAGGGTTGCACAGAGTCAGACACAACTGATAAGACTTAGCACACATGCATAGGAAAGTTTTCAGTTATTATTTCTTCAGATAAGTCCTGTGTCCTTTTTTTCTTTTTCTGGAACATCCATAATGTGAAATTTCGTGTGCTTGATGTTGTTTCCAAAGTCTGTTTTTTTTTTGTTTCTTTGACCATACCTTATAGCATATGGGATCTTAGTACCTTGACCAGGAATCAGACCCATGTTCCCTGCAGTGGAAGCGTAGAGTCTTGACCAGTGGACTATGAGGGAAAACCCTGAGATTTCTTAAACTATCCTTCAGTTCAGTTCAGTTCAGTCGCTCAGTTGTGTCCGACTATTTGTGACCCCATGAATCGCAGCACGCCAGGCCTTCCTGTTCATCACCATCTCTCAGAGTTCACTCAGACTCACGTCCATCCAGTCCGTGATGCCATCCAGCCATCTCATCCTCGGTTGTTCCCTTCTCCTCCTGCCCCCAATCCCTCCCAGCATCAGGGTCTTTTCCAATGAGTCAACTCTTCACATGAGGTGGCCAAAGTACTGGAGTTTCAGCTTTAGCATCATTCCTTCCAAAGAAATCCCAGGGCTGATCTCCTTCAGAATGGACTGGTTGGATCTCCTTGCAGTCCAAGGCACTCTCAAGAGTCTTCTCCAACACCACACTTCAAAAGCATCAATTCTTCGGCTCTCAGCCTTCTTCACAGTCCGACTCTTACATCCATACATGACCACAGGAAAAACTATAGCCTTGACTAGATGGACCTTAGTCGGCAAAGTAATGTCACTGCTTTTGAATATACTATCTATGTTGGTCATAACTTTTCTTCCAAGGAGTAAGCGTCTTCTAATTTCATGGCTGCAATCACCATCTGCAGTGATTTTGGAGCCCCCAAAATGAAGTCTGACACTGTTTCCACTGTTTCCCCATCTATTTCCCATGAAGTGATGGGACCGGATGCCATGATCTTTGTTTTCTGAATGTTGAGCTTTAAGCCAACTTTTTCACTTTCCTCTTTCACTTTCATCAACAGGCTTTTAGCTCCTCTTCACTTTCTGCCATAAGGGTAGTGTCATCTGCATTTCTAAGGTTATTGACTATCCTTACTTTATAAGATTTTTTTTCCTTTTTTTGTTTAGCCTGTGTGATTTCCACTACTCTATCATCCAGTTGGTTGATTCTTTTCTCACTGCCATCTTATTTACTTCTAGTGTAGTTTTAATTTCAGCTTTTGTATTCTTCAGCTTTGTTTGGTTCTTCTTTCTATTTTCTAACTCTTTATTAAGCTTTTCATTGTGTTCTTCCTTCTCCCAAGTTCACTGAACATTCTTTTGAGCATTATCCTGAACTCTGTCAGATAAATTGCTTATCTCCAATTTAGTTTCTCTTCTGGGATTTTTATTCTGTTCCTTCAGTTGGAACCTCTGTTGTCTCATTTTGCTTAATTATCTATTTCTATTTCTGTGTATTAGATAGGCCCATTGTATTTCTTGATGTTGGATAAGTGGCCTAATATAGGAGATACCTTGGTGAGTCAGTAAGTACACTCCTCTCAGGCTGCTAGAATTGTGTGATCTTGGGGTATCCCTTGTGTGAACTATATGGGGCCTTTTGATGTGGCAAGGTTGACTTTTGTGGCAGTCTGGTACATGGGGCCAGCTTGCAGGCTTTTCATAGTGCAAAGGCTTCCAGCTTGTGGCTGGAACCAGGTCATGGTATGGCTGGCTGTGCAGTGAAGGAATCCTGAGTCTGGTTCTTGCCAGCTGGCAGGTAAGACCAGGTCCTACGGTAGCTGGTTGTTGGTGCTTGGAGGAGTCCTGCCGTCTTGCTAGTTTCAGTGGCTTGTCTTTTCATGTCTCTTTCTCACTTTCTGTTTGGAGTATCATTTTCTTCACTGTTATGAGACTTACTTATATACTTTAGGTACTAGTCCTTTGTCGGATATGCCATTGGCAAATATTTTCTCCCAACATGTAGTTGTCTTTTTCTTCTCTTAACAGAGTCTTTTTTTCGGAGTAAAGGTTTTTAACTTTGGTGAGGTTCAATTTATCAGTGTTTTTTTTTTTTTTTTTTAATGGCCTTTGCTTTTGGTATCATTTTTAAAAACTCTTAAAACTTAGCTCCAGGTCCTAAAGATCACCTCCTGTGTATTTTCTCTGAAGTTTTCTAATCTTAAATTTTTACATTTAATTTATCAGGGTCCATTTTGTGTCACATTATTGACTGGGGGATTTTTGCAGAAACTAACTCCTGTGGCTGGCAATTTGTTATATAAGTGAATATTGAACATTTCAGGTCAGTACTTTAAGGTAACAAAAGATACATTAATATGTGTCTTGTCGATGATGTGTGAATTTTTGTATGAGGTATGTGATTTAACTTAAAGTTCATTTTTGTGCTTATGAATGTCCACTTGCTCTAGCACTATTTAAAAAACTGTCTCCGTTGAATTGCTTTTGTACCTTTTGGGCATATCTGTGTTATCTATTCCCTTTCATTGGTATGTATATCTTTCTCTCTGTAAATATCATGCTGTTTGCTTATTATAGCTATATAGTAAGTTTTTACATCAGGTTGAATGATGTTTCCCCTTTCAACTCTTCTTTTTCAGAATTGTTTTAGCTTTTCTAGGTCTTTTGCCTTTTTATATGAATTTTATAGTAAGCTTGTCTTTATCTACAAAATACCTTGTTGGAATTTTGATAGCAATTGCATTGGACTTACATATCAGTTGGAAAGAATTGACATCTTTACTGTGTTGAGTCTTCTGATCCATAGACACAGTACATTGTTACATTTATTTAGTTCTTTGGTTTCTTTCAGCAACATCTTGGATTGGATTGGCCTACAAGTTTATTTGAACTTTTGGCCAACCAGTAATTATCAGGATACAGATCCTCAGTATAATTTGTTACACTTATGTTTAATTTTCTTTTAATTAAGAGTAGTTTTAAGTATACTGTGTTAAAGTTCAACTTCTGCCCATTCATTATTAGTATAAAACAGTATGTTTTTCTTTTTTGGTCTGTGTTGGTCTTATATCCTGTAATGTTGCTCAGTTCAGTTCAGTTACTCAGTCTTGTCTGACTCTTTGCGACCCCTTGGACTGCAGCATGCCAGGCTTCTCCGTCTATCACCAACACCCAGAGCTTGTTCAAACTCATGTCCATTGAGTCAGTGATGCTATCCAACCATCTCACTCTCTGTCGTCCCCTTCTCCTCCTGCCTTCAGTCTTTCCCAGCATCAGGGTCTTTTACAGTGACTTAGCTCTTTCACTTTTCACTTTCATGCATTTGGAGAAGGAAATGGCAACCCACTCCAGTGTTCTTGCCTGGAGAATCCCAAGGATGGGGGAGCCTGGTGGGCTGCTGTCTATGGGATCGCACAGAGTTGGACACGACTGAAGTGACTTAGCAGCAGCAGCAGCTCTTTGCATCAGGTGACCAAAATATTGGAGCTTCAGCTTCAGCATGAGTCCTTCCAATGAATATTCAGGGTTGATTTCCTTTAGGATTGACTCCTTATTATTTGATCTCCTTGCAGTCCAAGTGACTCTCAAGCATCTTCTCCAGCACCACAATTCAAAAGCATCAATTCTTCGGTGCTCAGCTTTCTTTATAGTCCAACTCAGATCCATACCTGACTATTGGAAAAACCATAGCTTTGACTAGACAGACCTTTGTTGGCAAAGTAATGTCTCTACTTTGTCTAGGTTGGTTAAAGCTTTTCTTTGAAGGAGCAAGTGTCTTTTAATTTCATGGCTGCAGTCACCATCTGCAGTGATTCTGGAGCCCAAGAAAATAAAAGTCTATCATTGTTTCCATTGTTTGCCCATCTATTTGCCATGAAGTGATGGGACTGGATGCCATGACCTTAGTTTTTTAATGTTGAATTTTAAGCCAGCTTTTTCACCCTCCTCTTGTACTTTCATCAAGAGGTTCTTTAGTTCTTCGCTTTCTACCATAATGGTGGTGTCATCTGCATGTCTGAGGTTATTGATATTACTCCCAACGATCTTGATTACAGCTTGTGCTTCATCCAGTCTGGCATTTCACATGATGTACTCTGCATATATATCTTTTGAGGTATATGCTAGGAGATTTTTTTACATGGAAAATAATATCATCTTTCAGTAGGGATTCTCGTATTTCTTACTTTCCAAACTATGTATCTTTTTTTTTCTTTCTTACATTATCTCTATCTCTAAAACTTCCAGGAACGTGTTTAATAGTAGTGGTGAGAGGGAAACTTCCTTGTATTGTCCTGATCTTAAATGGGAAGCATTCAGTCTTTCACCATTAAATACAAGTTTTAGCTCTTTTACTGGTGCTTATTGTCAGATTGAGGAAGTTTCTTTCCCTCTGTTGCTAGTTTGCTGAAAGTGTTAATCATAAATGAGTTCAGTCAAAGAAGCAGAATTACTAGGAGAGTAATATTCCATTGTACCACATCTTCTCTATCCAGTCATCTGTTGATGGACATTTAGGTTGCTTCCATGTCTTGGCTATTGTAAACATTGGTGCAGTGAACATTGGGGTGCATGTATCATTTCAGATCATGTCTTTCTCAGGCTCTATGCCCAGAAATTGGATTGCAGGGCCATATGGTAGCTCTATTTTTAGTTTTTTAAGGAACCTCCATTCTTTTTTCCATAATGGCTGAACTAATTTACGTTCCTACCAATAGTGTAGGAGGGTTCCCTTCAGGAGAGAACTATTCTTAAGTGTCTCTAGTAGATCAGACATATCTATGAGTTATGCATATGCGGATTAATTTGCTTATGACAATAAGCATATGAAGTTGATGGTAATTTTCCCATCAAATATAAAATTTTTACAAAATTTAGTACTAAGGCCCTGAGTTGTTAAGTTTTGCCCCATGCACGTGTATAATGATCCAGGTTAGATATTTAAGCATAACATTTCTTGTACGAAGTAACTCATGGTCTAATAACAGGGATAGGTACATGAATAAATAAGTTATGAAACAGTTTAGTAAGTTACAAAACCATTAAATATGAGCAGTATGCCTGTATTGCAATGGAAGATGTTCACCTTTTGAGAGGAAACATGTTAAAGAGCAGAATAAGTATTATGATTCTATTGGTTTACTCACTGATTCAGAAAACCTATGTTCAGCTTCTACTTTGTCTTAGGCACTGTTCTAGGCATTTAGGATACTTTGGTCAACAAAACAGTGTTCCTTTTTTTTAAATGGAGCTTACAGTCTATCACATAGAATAGAATGTAAAAGAGACGGAATTAAATGAGGCAGCTTTGGGCTACAGAAACACTTGAATAGAAAGCCACAATGGTAGGTACATTCATCTGTAATAAATGTGTAATAGCTGGGAAAACAGTTCTCCATGTCTCCTTTGTATTTCTGTACATCATTTGAGCAGAGGCAGTGGCTTCTTTACTCTGGACTGTCTTTACAAGGATTTTTTTTTTTTTTTTAAATTTAGGGAACAGCCTTGGGGGATAGAGCATTCAGTATCTCTCTGTGAAGCAGAAGGCAGATATGTTTATTGTCCAAAATAATAAAGATAATGTCTTTTGGGACAAAGGTTAGGTAGATTTGCTTGATACGAGATTGGGGTTCCCTCAGTTCAGGGTACTCCAGCTGTGATTCAAACCCACTGCATGTGCAGTATCCCCCAGCCCCTCTCTGCATTGCCCTGTGGGAATTGGACAAGAGGAACCATTGATCCTGAAGCTCATTCTACTGGAGTAGAATGGTTCTTTGCCTCTAACTGGAGTCTTGTGTCTTCTGCTAGCATCCCTAAGATGGTGGCAGATAACTTGTTAGCTTACAGCTAGGCCAAAGTTCTTGATAATAGGTAGTAATTTATTTTTGTTTTAATTTGAGAGGACTCAGTTTTTTAACTTACAGTTCTTATTTTACCCTAGTGTTCAGCTTCTGTTTCTTGGTGTAGTGCATTTAATTATCAGAAGGGTTGAGGAGGTTTATATGAGGTTGTTCTCAAAGCCCTTTTTATGGAATGTGTGGACAGCAGTCATTTTGAGCTCCTCCTTCACACACAGAAATATCATTCAGGAGCTGTCTTGTCTCAGTCCATGTCTTAGGGCATGGTTTTATGTACAGGTTCATATATGAGAGTTCTTGCTCAAGTTACTCACTTCGTCTTCTGTTCACTCATGTTGTACTACCATTTCCTCTAGTTGGAAATGGCTAGAGCCATGTTTTCAAACCCAGGTGTTTAGAAATTTGGAAAAAGTTTTTAATACTTTTTTCTTAGCATTTTAATGAATTTTAGTTACCGTCATGTTAATTTGAATACTTTATTTCTGAACTCTTAATTTACAGCTCATTAAGATTACCACACATGCTGACAGCCAAAGGAAAGATTTCTAAAAATTTTATCTGTTTACCACAGTTAACATTTTTTAAGACATTTTGTGGGACAGATTTGGATAAGGGAAAACATAATAACCGAGAAGCAGCGAGCCAGTGGAAAGAGACAGTTACAAATCCAGTAAAAGTTATAATTTTAATTTGCTACCAATTTGAAGAGATAAATCAGTACATTTGTCTATTTATGTAGACTGTATGATAGATCTGGGTTCATATAAGACCTGGGAAGATTCCCCTGGAGAAGGTAGTGGCTACCCATTCCAGTATTCTGGCCTGGAGAATTCCATGGTCTGTATAGTGTTGGGTCATAAAGAGTTGAACACGACTGAGTGACTTTCACTTCACTATTATAGTATGTAATGGATCTGATAGAAAATTAAACTTGGTAAAAAGTAGAATGAATCATATTAGATATCCAGTGTAAAGGAAATGTTTTAAAACTGGCTGAAATAGACAATAGGGCAATAAATAAATGATAAAGTCAATGAGAAAAACAAAACAAAATAAAACTGAAAATCAGGTGTGGAAAGTTGATTATATATAGAGTATAACATAATTTGTGAAAATACTTTGCTGAATTTCTTTAGGTTTTATTTTAATCAGCTTATTCTATTAAGAACCATACCCCCCTTTTCCCACCTTCCCCACACATAGAATTTTTAACCACATGTACATCCATTATACAGCCATCTTAACCAGTTATAGACAAGGACAAAGAAAACAGTTTGGCTTCAAGATCTTGCTCTTCACACTGAACACAAGAAAACTGTAGTAGAGAAATCTGTCCCTTGTGACAGTATACAGAGAGCACAGTCAAATTTAATTTTGAAATGTCATCAGCCTGATTTCTTAGCTAATTACCACTGTTTGTCATATATTCAGCTTCTTTTCATTACAGCTTCTGAATAAACATGAAGCCTTCTTGGTCCATTTTTGGTAAAAATGATTCGTTCCTAAAGAAACATATTTCTGTTTTTCAAAGGAGTAACTTATTCTGCTTTTGAAGTATTATAACTGTTCTGCTATTGATGGACAATGAGGCTGATTTTATTTTTTTCCTGTCACATTTCATCATTGTGAAATGAAGTTTTAAGTATTTTAGCATTTCTGAAATTGAGATGTGTTTAAAAATAGGTGGCATCTTATAAAACACTGTTTGCCACCCACTTTAAAATTGAAAACTCTGTTACCCACCTCCAGTCTTTAATCCTTTTCTAGCTGCTTTCTTTTTCCTTATACCGTTTTGTGTATTGTCACATATTGTATATTGTTTTTTGTTAAGCTAACTAGAGTCAGGGATCTTTTTTATTTTACTGTTGTATCCCTAGCTCCTATAACACCATCTGAAATGCAGTAAGCAGGTAGTATATTCAGTGAATGAATGAATGAAGGGAACATTTGAGTGTTTATTGTGGTTCCAGATAATGTACTAAGCCCTTTCTCTCCTTGAGTCACTTAATTCTTCACAGTAACCACATGAGGTAGGCAGGTACTCTAATGAGGAAACTAGGGCTAAGGAGGGGTTAAATTTGCCCAGTGTCACTCAGCCTATAAATGGCGGAATTAAAATTAGAGGTTGAATCTACCTCAGGTCAGTTGCTAGGCTCTTAACAGTGTTACACTTTTCTAAGCATTAAATTGTTTGATTTATTTAGTTCTTTCTTTTTAAACAGGAAGAAGAGAATTTATCCAAAGATTAAAACTTGAAGCAACCTTGAATGTGCATGATGGCTGTGTAAGTAATAGTTAATTCTCAACTGTGGAGAACTGTAATACTAAGTATTCAGATTTTTGAGGAAATGCCCCAATGCTTCCAGAAGAGATTGGACTAACTATAATTAAAATGGGAGAATTGTTTTACATTAAAACATATTTTGAATTTAGGAAAATATATGGGAGATTTTTTGAAGAATGATGATCAAAAGGCTTTCATCTCTTTCACTGTTGGTGCTGCTTTTGTGAGGGTCACTAGTGGTCTTCATGTCTCCAAATCTACTAGTTACTTCTCAGAAACTTTTAAAGTATTTCTTTATTTGGTTGTACTGGATCTTAGTTGTAGCACGTGAGCCTCGCTGCTCTGTGGCATATAGGATCTTAGTTCCCCACCAGGGATTGAACCCACGTCTCCCTCATTGCAAGGCAGACCACCAACCACGGGACTTCTAGGAAAGTTCCAAACTTTCCAGAAAGTTTTAGACATTCATTGAATACATTTTCTTTTTTGAAATACTTTTCTCTTGTTTCTGGTAGCACCACAGTCTCTTGGTTTTCTTTCTCTCTCAATGACTTCCTCCCTCTTCTCCATCTTCTTCCCTGACCTCTCTACTTCTCCACCTTCAAATGTTAGATATGCCAATACTCTATCTTGGCTTCTCCCACCCTCCCACTTTTCTAAGTGATTCTGTTCAGTCCCATGGCTAGAACATATAACTTCTAATTTTCTACTTCTTCCCAGAGCTCAATTTATATATAAAATTCTGTACTAAACATTACCAGTTGCATGTCTAATAGCACCCTGAAATTGATAAGATAAAAATAAAAGTCTTTTAAAATTTTTGTTATGAAAACTTGAGTCCTGCTTCTTATATACTCAGCACTTGGATTTAGCAGTTAAGATTTTGGCACGTTTTCCAGTTCATGTTTTTTCCTTGCTGAATTGTTTTAAAGCAAATGTCAGATATAGCATTTCACTTTTATATGTAACCTAACAATAATGGACATTTTTCTTTTCTTTTTTTTTTTAAGCAGCTTCAGACACCTGAAATTTATTAGCTAATGTTCTGTAGATCTGAATCCATGAAAACTGTGGCTACTCTGGCTCCACTGGTGCTATACAGTTACAACAGGATCTCCATTTCATTGCTGGTTGTTGATGGGTCATTCATTCTCATGTGCTAGAATAATGGACATTTCTGCTATGTAATCAAAATGGGATTATATAATTTAACTAATGTATATTTTTGATAGCATCTAATACACAGTCCAAAATAAAAATTTTCCCATTGTTTAAAAATATTCTTTTTAATAGCTGTTTGTTCAAAAGAGGATCCAGGTGACATCCATACTTTGATGGCTGTACCTCTTAAATCCCTATTAATGTAGAATAGTCTTTCCCTTTTTGTCCCTGCCATTGGCTTGTTTTAGAAACTGAGTCAAATTTCCTAAACATTGTCCCTCATTCTCAATAGTGGTTTATTTCCTTGTGCTGTCATTTACCTTGTTTCTGTATCCTTTGTGTTGGGCTTCCCTGGTGGCACGGTGGCTCAGTGGTAAAGAATACTCCTGCTAATGCAGGCGATGTGGGTTCCATCCCTGACCTGGGAGGGTCCTACATGCCACAGGGCAGCTAAGCCTGCGCACCGTGACTACTAAGCTGTAATTTTTTTTCCCTGTCTTTGATTATGGATTAATGTATAAATGCAGTTTAGAAATGTATTATTTATTTTAAAACTTAAAACCGTTCTTGAGGGGAATGAATCAAAATGATATATGCTATGGCAAACTGATGGAAGAAAAAGTAGAAACAGTGTCAGATTTCATTTTCTTGGTCTCCAAAATCACTGTGGACGGTGACTACAGCCACAAAATTAAGACACTTGCTCCTTGGAAGAAGAGCTGTGACAGACCTAGACAGCATAGTAAAAAGCAGAGACATAACATTGCCAACAAAGGTCCATCTAGTCAAAGCTTTGTTTTTTCCAGTAGTCATGGATGTGAGAGTTGGACTTACAAAGAAAGCTTAGTGCCAAAGAATTGATGCTTTTGAACTGTGGTGTTGGAGAAAACTCTTGTGAATCCCTTGGACTGCAAGGAGATCCAGCCAGTCAATCTTAAAGGAAATCAGTCCTGAATATTCACTGGAAGGACTGATGCTGAAGTGCCAATACTTTGGCCACCTGATGTGAAGAACTGACTCATTGGAAAAGACCCTTATGCTGGGAAGGATTGAAGGCAGGAAGAGAGGGAGACGACAGAGGATGAGATGGTTGGATGGCATCACTGACTTGATGGCCGTGAGTTTGAGCAAGCTCTGGGAATTGGTGATGGACAGGGAGCCTGGCATGCTGCAGTCCATGGGCTTGCAAAGAGTCGGCCACAACTGACTGACTGAACTGAACTTCTTATGGTATAAAAATAAAGTATATGTGGCTTTCACTTCTGTTTCTGTCTTCTCCATTTCTTTCTGCTCCCTGAAGCATATAACCATTTGTTTTTCCCGCCTTTATTGTTATATTCTTTACATATATCATTATATAAATTTAATGTGTAAAACAGAATAATTTGATATGTATATGTATTTCAAAATGATTACTGCAATAAGCTTAGTCATCACATTTATCATGTCACATAATTGACATTTTGTTGTTGTGACGGTTGTGAGAACATTTAATATATACTCTCTCAGCATCTTTCAAGTATATAGCACAGTAATGTTAACTGTAACCACCATGCTGTAGATTAGATTCCAGAACTTACTTATCTTATAAATGGAAGTTTATATTTTTCTGAACATCTCATTTCCTCCCCCTTCCAACCTCTGCTACCAGTCTTCTCTGTTTGTGTTAGTGGAACATTTTTAGAGTCCACATATAAGTGATCTTACAAAGTATTTGTCATTCTTTATCATGCCTTCAGTGTTCATTTTTGTGTTGCAAATGTCAGGATTTCCTTTGTTTTTATGGCTAATATTCCATTGTGTGTGTGTGTATATGTATGTTTATCATATTTTCTTTATGCATTAATCCATTGACAAACACTTGTATTGGTGTTTTTCTTTCTGATTTACTTCTGTGTTTACTTTCTGATTTTCTGTATTTTCTTTCTGATTTACTCTGTATAATAGGCTCCAGTTTGATCCACCTCATTAGAACTGATCAAATGCATTCTCTTTAATAGCTGAGTAATATTCCATTGTGTATATGTACCACAGCTTTCTTATCCATTCATCTGTTGATGGGCATATAGGTTGCTTCCATGTCCTGGCTGTTGTAAATAGTGCTGTGATGAACACTGGGGTACACGTGTCTCTTTCAGTTCTGGTTTCCTCGGTGTGTATGCCCAGCAGTGGGATTGCTGGGTCATATGGCAGTTCTATTTCCAGTTAAAAAAATTTTTTTTATTTCCAGTTTTTGTTAGGAATCTCCATACTGTTCTGTTAGTGGCTATACTAGTTTGCATTCCCACCAACAGTGTAAGAGGGTTGGTTCTCTTTTCTCCACACCCTCTCTTGTAGACTTTTTGATAGCAGCCATTCTGATCGGTGTGAGATGCTACCTCATTGTGGTTTTGATTTCATTTCCCTGATAATGAGTGATGTTGAGCATCTTTTCATGTGTTTGTTAGCCATCTGTATGTCTTCTTTGGAGAAATATCTGTTTAGTTCTTTGGCCCATATTTTGATTGGGTCATTTATTTTTCTGGACTTGAGCTACAGGAGCTGCTTGTATATTTTTGAGATTAATTCTTTGTCAGTTGCTTCATTTGCTATTTTCACCTTGCTTATAGTGTACTTTGTTGTGCAAAAGTTTTTAATTTTAATTAGGTCCAGTTTGTTTATTTTTGCTTTTATTTCCAATATTCTGGGAGGTGGGTCATAGAGGATTCTGCTGTGATTTATGTCAGAGAGTGTTTTGCCTATGTTTTCCTCTAGGAGTTTTATAGTTTCTGGTCTTGTTTAGATCTTTAATCCGTTTTGAGTTTATTTTTGTGTATGGTGTTATGGTGTTAGAAAGTGTTCTAGTTTCATTCTTCTACAAGTGGTTGACCAGTTTTCCCAGCATCACTTGTTAAAGAGATTGTCTTTTCTCCATTGTATATTCTTGCCTCCTTTGTTAAAGATAAGGTGTCCGTAGGTGCATGGATTTATATCTGGGCTTTCTATTTTGTTCCATTGATTTATATGTCTGTCTTTGTGCCTGTACCATGCTGTCTTGATGACTGTAGCTTTGTAGTACAGTCTGAAGTCAGGCAGGTTGATTCCTCTAGGTCCATTTTTCTGTTTCAAGATTGTTTTGGCTGTTCGAGTTTTTTTGTATTTCTGTACAGATTGTGAAATTATTTGTTCTAGTTCTGTGAAAAATACCGTTGGTAGCTTGATAGGGATTGCAATGAATATAGATTGCTTCGGGTAGTATACTCATTTTCATTATATTGATTCTTCCGATCCATGAACACAGTATATTTCTCCATCTATTAGTGTCCTCTTTGATCTCCTTCACCAGTGTTTTATGGTTTTCTATATATAGGTTTTTTGTTTTACGTAGATGTATTTCTAATTATTTTGTTCTTTTCTTGCAGTGGTGAATGGAATTGTTTCCTTAATTTCTCTTTCTGTTTTCTCATTGTTAGTGTATAGGAATGCAAGGGATTTCTGTGTGTTAATTTTATATCCTGCAACTTTACTATATTCATTGATTAGCTCTAATAATTTTCTGGTGGAGTCTTTAGGGTTTTCCATGTAGAGGATCATATCATCTGCAGACAGTGAGAATTTTACCTTTTTTCCACTCTGGATCCTTTTTATTTCTTTTTCTGTTCTGATTGCTGTGGCCAAACCTTACAAAACTATGCTGAATAGTAGTGGTGAGAGTGGGCACCCTTGTCTTGTTGCTGATGTTAGGGGAAATGCTTTCAGTTTTTCACAACTGAGGATAATGTTTGCTGTAAGATAGTATTTTCATTTCCTTCAGATACGTAACCAAGAGTGGGATTGCTGGATTATACGCTAGTTCTAGTTACAAGTTTTTGGGGAACCTCCATACTGTTTCCTGCAGTTGACTGTGTCAGCTTACTACAAATGGTGCACAAGGGTTCCCTTTTCTCCATGCCTTTATCAGTACTTCTTATCTCTTATATTTTTGCTGATAGCCCTTCTAACCAATGGCAATCCACTCCAGCACTCTTGCCTGGAAAAATCCCATGGACAGAGGAGCCTGATAAGCTACAGTCCATGGGGTCGGAAAGAGTTGGACATGACTGAGTCACTTCACTTCACTTCATTCTAAACAGTGTGAGAAAATATTTCATTGTGCTTTATTTATTTATTTATATTTGGTCCATTTTGCACATCTTCTGGGTTGAACTGATGCCACAGCATTGAAAGCACCAAGTCCTAACCATGGGACCATGAGGGACCTCCCTTATTATGGTTTTCATTTGCATTTTCTGATGATTTGTGATGCTGAGCACCTTTTGTGTCCTTTTGGCCATTTGTATATTTTCTTTGGAAAAATGTTTATTCAGGGCCTTTGCCCATTTTTAAATTGGATTATTTGTTTTTTTTTTTGCTGTTGAGTTATATGAGCTCCTTACATATTTTGAATGTTAATCCTTTATCAAATAGAAGGCTTGCATATATTTTTCTCCTCTTCTGTAAGTTGCTTCTTAATGTTGTTTGTTGCTTCTGTTGCTATACAGAGCTTTTAAGTTTGATGTAATTATCAATTGTTGATTTTTGCTTTTGTTTTTGTCATGTCCAAAAATAACCTTTGCCAAGATCAAGGTCAAGAGCTCTTCACATTTCCCCCTAGGAATATTATTGCCTTTCAGATCTTATGTTTAAGTGCTTAATCCATATGGTAATTTTCTTTGGCATGTGAACATCCAGTTTTCCAAGCACCATTTAGTGAAGAGACTGTTCTTTCCCCACTGGGGAGTCTTTGCTCCTTTGTTGTAAATTAATTTGCCATATATGCATGGGTTATTTTCTGGGCTCTGTTCTGTTTCATTGCTCTGTGTGTCTGTTCTTAAGACAATACCATACTGTTTTGATTAAAGAATTTTGCAATATAGTCTGAGGTCAAGAGGTTTGATGCCTTCAGCCTTATTTTAATTTTTGTAAGATTGCTTTGGATATTTGGAGTGTTTGGCGATTCCATACAAATTTTGGATTTCTAAGACTTCTATTTTTCTGTGAAAAAAATGCCTTTGGCGTTTTGATCGGGATTGCCATGAATATGGCTGTTTGGCAGTATGGTATAATATTAGCTATTCTCATACATGAGGACACCTATCTTTCATTTATTTGTGCCTTCAGTATTTCTCATCTTCAGTTCAGTTGCTTAGTCCTGTCCGACTCTTTGCGATCCCATGAATCGCAGCACGCCAGGCCTCCATGTTCATCACCATCTGCCAGAGTTCACTCAGACTCACGTCCATCAAGTCCGTGATGCCATCCAGCCATCTCATCCTCGGTCGTCCCCTTCTCTTCCTGCCCCCAGTCCCTCCCAGCATCAGAGTCTTTTCCAATGAGTCACTCTCTGCACATGAGGTGGCCAAATTACTGAAGTTTCAGCTTTAGCATCATTCCTTCCAAAGAAATCCCAGGGTTGATCTCCTTCAGAATGGACTGGTTGGATCTCCTTGCAGTCCAAGGGACTCTCAAGAGTCTTCTCCAACACCACACTTCAAAAGCATCAATTCTTCGGCTCTCAGCCTTCTTCACAGTCCAACTCTCACATCCATACATGAGCACAGGAAAAACCATAGCCTTGACTAGACAGACCTTAGTTGGCAAAGTAATGTCTCTGCTTTTGAATGTACTATCTAGGTTGGTCATAACTTTTCTTCCAAGGATTAAGCGTCTTCTAATTTTATGGTTGCAGTCACCATCTGCAGTGATTTTGGGGCCCCCCAAAAAATGAAGTCTAAGACAGTTTCCACTATTTCCCCATCTATTTCCCATGAAGTGATGGGACCGGATGCCATGATCTTCGTTTTCTGAATGTTCAGCTTTAAGCCATCTTTTTCACTCTCCTCTTTCACTTTCATCAACAGGCTTTTTAGCTCCTCTTCACTTTCTGCCATAAGGATGGTGTCATCTGCATATCTGAGATTATTGATATTTCTCCCGGCAATCATGATTCCAGCTTGTGTTTCTTTCAGGCAACGTTTCTCATAATGTACTCTGCATAGAAATTAAATAAGCAGGGTGACAATATACAGCCTTGATGCACTCCTTTCCTATTTGGAACCAGTCTGTTGTTCCTTATCCTGTCCTAACTGTTGCTTCCTGACCTGCATACAGATTTCTCAAGAGGCAGGTCAGGTGGTCTGATATTCCCATCTCTGTAAGAATTTTCCACAGTTTATTGTGATCCACACAGTCAAAGGCTTTGGCATAATCAATAAAACAGAAGTAGATGTTTTTCTGGAACTCTCTTGCTTTTTCCATGATCCAGCAGATGTTGGCAATTTGATATCTGGTTCCTCTACCTTTTCTAAAACCGGCTTGAACATCAGGAGTTCACGGTTCACATATTGCTGAAGCCTGGCTTGGAGAATTTTGAGCATTACTTTACTAGCATTTGAGATGAGTGCAATAGTGCCGTAGTTTGAGCACTCTTTGGCATTGTCTTTGTTTGGACGTGGAATGAAAATGGACCTTTTCCAGTCCTGTGGCCACTGCTGAGTTTTCCCAATTTGCTGGCATACTGAGTGCAGCACTTTCACAGCATCATCTTTCAGGATTTGAAACAGCTCCACTGGAATTCCATCACCTCCATTAGCTTTGTTTGTAGTGATGCTTTCCAAGGCCCACTTGACTTCACATAGCAAGATATCTGGCTCTAGATTAGTGATCACATCATCATCATTATCTGGGTTGTGAAGATCTTTTGTACAGTTCTTCCATGTATTCTTGCCACCTCTTCTTAATATCTTCTGCTTCTGTTAGGTCCATACCATTTCTGTGCTTTATTGAGCCCATCTTTGCATGAAATGTTCCCTTGATATCTCTAATTTTCTTGAAGTGATCTCTAGTCTTTCCCATTCTGTTGTTTTCCTCTACTTCTTTGCATTGATCGCTGAAGAAGGCTTTCTTATCTCTGCTTGCCATTCTCTGGAAGTCTGCCTTCAGATGCTTATATCTTTCCTTTTCTCCTTTGCTTTTCGCCTCTCTTCTTTTCACAGCTATTTGTAAGGCCTCCCCCAGACAGCCATTTTGCTTTTTGCATTTCGTTTCCATGGGGATGGTCTTGATCCTTGTCTCCTGAACAGTGTCACGAACCTCCTTCCATAGTTCATCAGGCACTCTATTTATCAGATCTAGGCCCTTAGATCTATTTCTCACTTCCACTGTATAATCATAAGGGATCTGATTTAGGTCATACCTGAATGGCCTAGCGGTTTTCCCTACTTTCTTCAATTTACTTCTGAATTTGGTAATAAGGAGTTCATGATCTGAGCCACAGTCAGCTCCTGGTCTTGTTTTTGTTGACAGTATAGAGCTTCTCCATCTTTGGCTGCAGAGAATATAATCAGTCTGATTTTGGTGTTGACCATCTGGTGATGTCCATGTGTAGAGTCTTGTCTTGTGTTGTTGGAAGAGGGTGTTTGCTATGACCAGTGCATTTTCTTGGCAGAACTCTATTAGTCTTTGCCCTGCTTCATTCGGCATTCCAAGGCCAAATTTGCCTGTTACTCCAGGTGTTTCTTGACTTCCTACTTTAGCATTCCAGTCCCCTATAATGAAAAGGACATCTTATTTGGGTGTTAGTTCTAAAAGGTCTTGTAGGTCTTCATAAAACCGTTCAACTTCAGCTTCTTCAGCATTACTGGTTGGGGCATAGACTTGGATAACTGTGATATTGAATGGTTTTCCTTGGAGATGAACAGAGATCATTCTGTCATTTTTTAGATTACATCCAAGTACTGCATTTCAGAATCTTTTGTTGACCGTGATGGCTACTCCATTTCTTCTGAGGGATTCCTGCCCGCAGTAGTAGATATAGTGGTCATCTGAATTAAATTCTCCCATTCCCGTCCATTTTAGTTTGCTGATTCCTAGAAAGTTGATGTTCACCCTTGCCATCTCTTGTTTGACCACCTCCAGTTTGCTTTGATTCATGGACCTGACATTCCAGGTTCCTATGCAATGTTGCTCTTTACGGCATCGGATTTTGCTTCTAGAACATGGTCCAGTGGAGAAGGGAATGGCAAGCCACTTCAGTATTCTTGCCTTGAGAACCCCATGAACAGTAGGAAAAGGCAAATGATAGGATACCAAAAGAAGAACTCCACAGGTCATTAGCTGCCCAATATACTACTCTCGAGATCAGTGGAGAAATAACTCCAGAAAGAATTTCTCATCTTTGTGTCATATAAATACCAGATGGATCATTCAGCTCCCTGATTAAATTTATTTCTGAATATCTTTTGATGATTTTGGTGCTAATAGGCCATTTTCTTTGTTTCTTTTTCAGATAGTTCATTGTTTTATTGTAGAGAAATAAAACTGTTCTTTATGTTATATCTTAAAGTTACTCAGTTCACTTGTTATCACTGACAAATTTTTGGTGGAGTCTTCAGAATATTATGTATATAAGATGGGGTCGTCTTCAATCGGGAAGAATTTCACTTTTTTCATTTCCACGTTAGATGCCTTCTATTTCTTTTTCCTGTCCAGTTATTACTCTGACTGGAACTTCCTGTATGTGTTGAATAAAAGTGATGAAAACTGAACTTCCTTTTCTTGCTCTTGGTTGTAGAGGAAAAGCTGTCTTCAACTTCACCATTGAGTATGATGTTACCTGTGGACTTGTCATGTATGGCCTTTATTATGTTGGAGGTATATTCCTTCTATACCTAGTTTGCTAAGAATTTTTATCTTGAAAGATGTTGAATTAGATGCTTTTTCTGCATCTTTTGGGACAATCATATGATTTTTAGCTTTCATTCCATTAATGAGGTGTATTACAATTATTGATTTCTTTCTATTGAATCATCCTTGTATCCAGGTGATAAGTCTCACATGATTATGGTGTATGATACTTTTAATGTGCTTTTGAATTTGATTTGCTAGTATTTTGTTGACAATTTTTGCTTCTGTATTCATCACAAATGTTGGCTTGTGGTTTTCTTGTAGTATCCTTATCTGGCCTTGATGTGAGGGTTACATTTCTGAGGCTTACCTCAGAAAAGGAATTTGAGAGTGTTCTCTTCTTTTCAGTTTTTTGGAAGAGTTTGAGAAGGATTGCTATTAATTCTTCTTTAAATGTGTAGAAAGCATTTAAAGCCTGTGAAGCTATCTGGCCAAAGGCTTTTCTGTTGTTGTTGGGAAGTTTTTAATTTAATCTTTTTACTCATTATTTGTCTCTTCCGATTTTCTTTTCTCATGATTCAGTCTTGGTCAGATATATGTTCCTCTGGATTTATTGGTGATTATGTAATTTGTTGCTGTATAACTTTTCATATTAGTATCTTATATGTTTCAGTGGTTTCAGCTGTAACATCTTTTCTTTCATCTATTTTTATAATCTTGTTAAGTCTAACACAAAGTTTGTCAATATTGTTAATCTTTTCAAAAAAACCAACTCTTAGTTGCACTGATATTTTTCTATTATTTTCCTGTTCTCTATTTTATTCATTTCTCTTCTGATTTTTTTATTTTGTTCATTTCTGCTCTTGTCTTTTTTTTTGAATCTGTTTCTTTGAGGTTTCTTGCATTGTCTCTTTACTACTTGCACAACCTGGGAATCCCACGGTAATTTGTAGGTAAGAGCAGGCCTGCCTTTGCAGGAAACCTCAGAGAGGTTCAGTCCCTGGGTCAGCAAGATCCCCTGGAGGAGGGCATGGCAACCTGCTGCAGTATTCTTGTCTGGAGACTTCATGCACAGAGGAGCCTGGTGGGCTGTGGTCCATAGAGTCAGACACCACTGAGATGACCTAACACAGCAAATTTTAGGCTAAAATGAAAACTTTAGGTAATTTGTGGTTTTAAAAAAAAAAAGATCAGAGAAGAAATGAATAAAATACAGAAGAGAAAAATAAGAGATTAGTGAAACTAATGGTTGGCTTTTTGAAAAGATTAGCAAAATTGACAAACTTTGTGCTAGACTTAACAAGATTATAAAGATACAGATGAAAGAAGACATTACATAAGAAATTTGTAGGTAAAAATCACTATCTTTGATAGAATACAAAAATACATAAATATGTAGCTGTTTGGAAAAATACTATTTTTTCTGAGACAAAAATTTTTACATTGTAATGTTCAATTACGACTTCCTGTAGCTCAGTTGTAAAGAGAAATATTGCATAGGAACCTGGAATGTCAGGTCCATGAATCAAGGCAAATTGGAGGTGGTCTAACAAGAGATGGCAAGGGTGAATGTCAACATTCTAGGAATCAGCAAACTAAAATGGACTGGAATGGGTGAATTTAACTCAGATGACCACTATATCTACTACTGTGGGCAGGAATCCCTCAGAAGAAATGGAGTAGCCATCATGGTCAACAAAAGAGTCTGAAATGCAGTACTTGGATGTAATCTAAAAAACGACAGAATGATCTCTGTTCATTTCCAAGGAAAACCATTCAGTATCACAGTTATCCAAGTCTATGCCCCAACCAGTAATGCTGAAGAAGCTGAACGGTTTTATGAAGACCTACAAGACCTTTTAGAACTAACACCCAAATAAGATGTCCTTTTCATTATAGGGGACTGGAATGCTAAAGTAGGAAGTCAAGAAACACCTGGAGTAACAGGCAAATTTGGCCTTGGAATGCCGAATGAAGCAGGGCAAAGACTAATAGAGTTCTGCCAAGAAAATGCACTGGTCATAGCAAACACCCTCTTCCAACAACACAAGACAAGACTCTACACATGGACATCACCAGATGGTCAATACCGAATTCAGATTGATTATATTCTCTGCAGCCAAAGATGGAGAAGCTCTATACTGTCAACAAAAACAAGACCAGGAGCTGACTGTGGCTCAGATCATGAACTCCTTATTACCAAATTCAGACGTAAATTGAAGAAAGTAGGGAAAACCGCTAGGCCATTCAGATATGACCTAAATCAGATCCCTTATGATTATACAGTGGAAGTGAGAAATAGATTTAAGGGCCTAGATCTGATAAATAGAGTGCCTGATGAACTATGGAAGGAGGTTCGTGACACTGTTCAGGTGACAGGGATCAAGACCATCCCCATGGAAAAAAGTGCAAAAAAGCAAAATGGCTGTCTGGGGAGGCCTTACAAATAGCTGTGAAAAGAAGAGAGGCGAAAAGCAAAGGAGAAAAGGAAAGATGTAAGCATCTGAATGCAGAGTTCCAGAGAATAGCAAGGAGAGATAAGAAAGCCTTCTTCAGCGATCAATGCAAAGAAGTAGAGGAAAAGAACAGAATGGGAAAGACTAGAGATCTCTTCAAGAAAATCAGAGGTACCAAGGGAACATTTCATGCAAAGATGGGCTCAATAAAGCACAGAAATGATATGGACCTAACAGAAGCAGAAGCAATTAAGAAGAGGTGGCAAGATACATGGAAGAACTGTACAAAAATATCTTCATGACCCAGATAATGATGATGATGTAATCACTCATCTAGAGCCAGACATCTTGGAATGTGAAGTCAAGTGGGCCTTGGAAAGCATCACTATGAACAAAGCTAGTGGAGGTGATGGAATTCCAGTGGAGCTGTTTCAAATCCTGAAAGATGATGCTGTGAAAGTGCTGCACTCAGTATGCCAGCAAATTGGGAAAACTCAGCAGTGGCCACAGGCCTGGAAAAGGTCCGTTTTCATTGCAATCCCAAAGAAAGGCAATTCCAAAGAATGCTCAAACTACTGCACAGTTGCACTGATCTCACATGCTACTAAAGTAATGCTCAAAATTCTCCAAGCCAGGCTTCAGCAATACGTGAACCGTGAACTCCTGATGTTCAAGCCAGTTTTAGAAAAGGTAGAGGAACCAGAGATCAAATGGCCAATGTCCACTGGATCATGGAAAAAGCAAGAGAGTTCCAGAAAAACATCTACTTCTGTTTTATTGATTATGCCAAAACCTTTGACTGTGTGGATCACAATAAACTGTGGAAAATTCTGAGAGATGTGACTACCAGACCCCTGACCTGCTTCTTGAGAAATCTGTATGCAGGTCAGGAAGCAACAGTTAGAACTGGACATGGAACAACAGACTGGTTCCAAATAGGAAAAGGAGTACGTCAAAGTTGTATATTGTCACCCTGATTATTTAACTTATATGCAGAGTACATCATGAGAAGCGCTGCCTGGAAGAAACAAGCTGGAATCAAGACTGCCGGGTGAAACATCAATAACCTCAGATATGCAGATGACACCACCCTTATGGCAGAAAGTGAAGAGGAACTTAAAAGCCTCTTGATAAAAGTGAAAGTGGAAAGCGAAAAAGTTGGCTTAAAGCTCAACATTCAGAAAAAGAAGATCGTGGCATCCGGTCCCATCACTTCATGGGAAATAGATGGGGAAACAGTGTCACACTTTATTTTGGGGGCTCCAAAATCACTGCAGATGGTGACTGCAGCCATGAAATTAAAAGACATTTACTCTTTGGAAGAAAAGTTATGACCAACCTAGATAGTATAGTCAAAAGCAGAGACATTACTCTTCCGACTAAGGTCCATCTAGTCAAGGGTATGGTTTTTCCTGTGGTCATGTATGAATGTGAGAGTTGGACTGTGAAGAGGGCTGAGTGTCGAAGAATTGATGCTTTGAACTGCGGTGTTGGAGAAAACTGTTGAGAGTCCCTTGGACTGCAAGGAGATCCAACTGGTCCATTTTGAAGGAGATCAGCCCTGGGATTTCTTTGGAAGGAAAGATGCTAAAGCTGAAACTCCAGTACTTTGGCCACCTCATGCGAAGTGTTGACTCGTTAGAAAAGACCCTGATGCTGGGAGGGATTGGGGCAGGAAGAGAAGGGGACGATAGAGGATGAGATGGCTGGATGGCATCATGGACTTGATGAACGTGAATCTGAGTGAACTCCGGCTGCTGATGATGAACAGGGAGGCCTGGGATGCTTCGATTCATGGGGTCGCAAAGAGTCGGACACGACTGAGCGACTGAACTGGACTGAACTGTAGCTCAGTTGGTAGAGAATCTACTTGCAATGTAAAACACCCCGGTTTGGTTCCTGGGTCAGGAAAATCCCATGGAGAAGGGTAGGCTACTCACTCCAGAATTCCTGGACTTCCCTGGTGGCTCAGCTGATGAAGAATCTGCCTGCAATGCAGGAGATCTGGGTTTGATTGCTGGGTTTGGAAGATCCCCTAGAGTAAGAAATACCCACTCCAGTATTCTGTCCTGGAGAATTGGGTTACAGTGAGTTGGACATGACTAAGTGACTTTAGCTTTCACTTTCTTTCATGTCCAACGTGCAAGTTTTAGCTTGGAAACTCATTAGGCTTTTGGGCTATATCCTCAAAATTCTGCTTAGTCTATTTGTGATTTCCTTTCAGTAAAAGGTAAGAAAGATAAGAAATACTACTTAGGATTCTGGGAAAACCTTTCTGATTGATTTAGGTGGGTGAGGGTGGTATTGAAAGGCCAATCCAAAGACTATTATTGTACCGTTGGAAATCAGGATTGCCCAGCCTATGGAAAGTTTTGATGGTGAAGGAGATATTGGAAGAAAGGAGAGTCACCAGATGACTCAGTTTCCACAGAAAGTGTTGGACGTTGTAGGAAAGGATGGAAAATTCAATTCCAAGGTTGATTTTCCTGGAAAGGAATTGGCTTGTTCCAAGGAAGCTTGTGGCTGAAAACTGAGGCTCGCCAGGCTGAGGTTGCTTTGATGTTCACAGGCACTGTGACGGTAAAATCCAGTTCTGTTTAGGCCATGGTATAAGAAGCCCTAGATCTCTGGCCTGAACTCTACTGTGAGATGAGGGTGCTGATTCTTCTTTGTGACAAAGCTCAAATAAATCCTCCAATTACAAGTACAGTTGCCATGGATACCATGAAGGATATTATAGCATCCTCTGCTAGTGTTGGAGGGTCTCCTTTGGAGGCATGGGTCAACAGTGGCTCACAGAGGTAACAGGGTCGCTGGCAACAGCAGTCCTCTGTGCTCTGATATTTCTCGTCTCTTTCCTTCTGCCAACTTTGGACTTTGTTTTTCTTTTCTAGTTCTTCAGTGTGTAAATTTAGGTGGTTTATTTGAGATTTTTCTTTTTTTTTTTTCTAATGTAGGCATTGATTGCTGTGAACTTCGTGCTTGGAACTACTTTTGCTGCATCCCATATGTTTTATTTCTATTTTCACTTGTATCAAGATATTTTTGATTTTTTTTTCTTTGATGATCTGGTTGTCCAGGAATGTGTTATTTAACTTCCACATGTTGGTCACATTTTCAGTTTTCTTCCTATTGATTTCTATTTTATAGCACTGTGGTCAGAAAAGATACTTGGTATGATTTATTCTTTGAAATTTGCTAATATGTATTCTTTGATCTAATATGATTTATCTTGGAGAATGTTCTATGTGCACTTAAGAAGGATGTTCTGCTGCTGTTGGATCAACTATTCTCTGTATATGTATTAGATTCATTTGTTCTAAATATTTTAAGTCTAATGTTTCCTTGTTGACTTTCTGTCAGTATGATTTATCCATTGTTTATGTGGTATGTTGAAGTTTGTTACTATTAAACTGTTGTTGCTTTCTTCCTTCAAACCTGATACATTCATTGTTTTAAAAATTTTAGACATTCTAGTAGATAGTAGAGGCACACATCCTGGAGTGTGAAGTCAAGTGCATCTTAGGAAGCATTACTCCGAACAAAGCTAGAGGAGGTGATGGATTTATAAGTGAGCTATTTAAAATCCTTAAACATAATGCTGTTAAAGTGCTGCATTCAGTATGCCAGCAAACTTGGAAAACCCAACAATGGCCACAGAACTGGAAAAGGTAAGGTTTCATTCCAGTCCCAAAGAAAGGCAATGCCAGAGAATGTTCAAACCACTGTACAGTTGCACTCATATCACATACTAGCAAGAAGTGAAATGAAGTTGCTCAGTCATGTTTGACTCTTTGCAACTGTGGACTGTAGCCCACCAAGCTCCTCCGACCGTGGGATTCTCCAGGCAAGAATACTGGAGTGAGTTGCAGTTTCCTTCTCCAGGGGATCTTCCTGACCCAGGGATTGAACCCAGGTCTCCCATATTGCAGGCAGACGCTTTAACCTCTGCGCCACCAGGGTAGTTCTCAAATCCTTCAATTAGGCTTCAACAGTATATAAACTGAGAACTTCCACATTTAAAACATGGTTTTAGAAAATGCAGAGGAACCAGAGATCATATTGCCACAGTCCACTGGCTCTCATAGAAGAAGCAAGGGAATTCCAAAACACATCTACATTTGCTTCGTTGACTGCACTAAAGCCTTTGACTACGTGAATCACAGCAAACTGAAAAATTCTTAAAGAGATGAGAATATCAGACCACTTTATCTGCCTCCTGAGAAACCTGTATTCAGGACAAGAAGCAACAATTAGGACCAGACATGAACAAGGAACTGGTTCCAGACTGGGAAAGGAGTACGTCAAGGTTGTATATTGTCACCCTGCTCATTCAACTTATACGCAGAGTACATCATGCAAAATGTCAGGTTGGCAGACTCACAAGCTGGAATCAAAATTGCCGGGAGAAATATCAACAACCTCAGATATGCAGATGATGCCACCCTAATGGCAGAAAGCAAAGAGGAATAAAGAGCCTGTTGATGATGGTGAAAGAAGAGTGAAAAAGTGGGCTTTAAGCTCAATAGTGCTATCACTTCATGGCAAATAGATGGGAAAAATAAAGGAAGTAGTGAGACTATTTTCTTGGTCTCCACAGTCACTATGGATGGTGACTGCAGCTATGAAATTAGAAGGCACTTGCTCCTTGGAAGAAAACTATGCCAAACCTAGATACTATATTAAAAAACAGAGACATCACCTTGCTGGCAAAGGACTGTGTAATCAATGCTATGTTTTTCAGTAGTCATACATGGATGTGAGAGTAGGACCCTAAAGAAAGCTGAATGCTGAAGAATTGAATGCTGAGTGCGTTCAAATTGTAGTGCTAGAGAAGACTTGGAAATTCCTTGGACAGCATAGAGATCTGAAACCAGTCAATTGTAATGGACATAAACCCAGAATATCCACTGAAAGGACTGATGTTGAAGCTGAAACTCCAATACTTTGGCCACCTGATGCAAAGAGCCAACTGGTTGGAAAAGATGGATGCTGGGAAAGATTGAAGGCAAGGGGAGAAGGGAGTAACAGAGGCTGAGATGGCTGGATGGCATCACCAACTCAATGAATATGAGTTTGAGCAAACTCTGGGAGATAGTGAAGGACAGGGAAGGCTGGTGTGCTGCAGTTCATGGGGTTGCAAAGGGTCGAATATGACTTAGTGACTGAACAACAAGTAGATATCAAAATGTGGTGTTTTTTTTAAGTTTTTTTTTTAAATTTTGATGTAGACCATTTAAAAAATCTTTATTGAATTTGTTACAATATTGCTTCTGTTTTATGTTTTGATGTTTTGGCTGTGAGGCATGTAGAATCTTAGCTTCCCGACCAGGGATCAAACCCATGCCTCTTGCATTGGAAGGCAAAATCTTAATCACTGGATTGCCAGGCAAGTCCCTAAAATTTGGTTTTCATCCCTCATGTTGTCTGTTTTTACATATGGTCATCCCTCCATGTCCACAAGTTTCTCATTTATGGCTACTGAGAGTTGACTAAAATGTTCCATTTTGTGTAAGGGACTTGAACATCCACAGATTTGTATTTGTTAGGTTCTCCTGGAACTCATCCTCATGGTTACCAAGGGAGTATCGTGTTCATCTGTGTCCGTCAAACTTCCTAAACTTACTTGTTAGTCCATACCCCCCTTTTTATGATTCTCTCAGTTCAGTCACTCAGTCATGTCCGACTCTTTGTGACCCTATGGACTGCAGCAGGCCAGGCCTCCCTGTCCATCACCAACTCCCGGAGTTCATGTCCATTGAGTCAGTGATACCATCCAACCATCTCATCCTCTGTCATGCCCTTTCTCCCACTTTCAATCTTTCCCAGCATCAGGGTCTTTTCAAATGAGTTAGCTCTTTGTATCAGCTGGCCTAAATACTGGAGTTTCAGCTTCAACATCAGTCCTGCCAATGAATATTCAGGACTGATTTCCTTTAGGATGGACTGGTTGGATCTCCTTGCAGTCCGACGGACTCGCAAGAATCTTCTCCAACACTGCAGTTCAAAAGCATCAATTCTTAAAAAAAAAAAAAAAAAGCATCAATTCTTCATTGCTCAGCTTTCTTTATAGTCCAGCTCTCATATCCATACATTACTACTGGAAAAACCATAGCCTTGGCTAGACGGACCTTTGTTGGCAAAGTAACGTCTCTACTTTTAATATGCCATCTAGGTTGGTCATAACTTTTCTCCTAATGAGTGTCTTTTAATTTCATGGCTGCTGTCACCATCTGCAGTGATTTTGGAGTCCCCCAAAATAAAGTCTGCCATTGTTTCCACTGTTTCTCCATCTATTTGCCATATAGTGATGGGTCCGGATGCCATGATCTTTGTTTTCCAGATGTTGAGCTTTAAGCCAACTTTATTATTCTACATAAACAGTCATGTCATCTGAGAATATATTTTACTTCTTTTCTGTCCAATTTCCCTTTATTTCTTTTTCTTACCTTATTGTACTCTCTAAAATTCTAGACAGCGTTGAACAAAAGTGGTGAGAGAGCCAACTTCCTTTTCTTATTCTAATCATAGAGTGAAAGCATCCAGGCTTTCATTATTTAGTATGATTGTTTTTAATAATATTCATTGTCAGATTGAAGAAAGTTCCTTTCAATTTTGCTGAGAGCTGTTATTGTGAATTGTTACTTGGTTATTTTTCAAATATCTATTCTGCATTTATTGCAGTGATCATATAATTTTCTGTTTCCATTTGTTAATATCATGGATTGTATTGATTTGAGTGTCAAACTGTTGCATTTCAGAAATAAATCTCCTTGAGTCGTGATGTATTATCTATTTTCTTACACTGTTTTATTCAGTTTGCTAAAATTGTTTTAGAATTTTTGTGTGTACATTAAGGATATTGATCCATCATCTTGTGCCAGTGAGTTTGGAAGTGTACTATTCTCTTTAATTTTCTGAAAGAGGTGGTACAAAATTTTCATTTTTAAAATATTCAGCAGATTTCACCAGTAGAGCAGTCTGGGCCTGGAGTTTTGTTTAGTGAAAATTCTAACTACAGTTTAAGAAAAATGGAAAACATCTTGAGTAAATTGTATTTAGTATTTATGTTTCAAGGCTTTTGTTAGCTCTATCGTTGAATTTATGGTACAAAGTTGTTCACGGTATTATATTACATGCTCAAGTATTCATAATGATGTTAGATGTTAACTGCTCTCATTTTATATATTGATAATAAGTTCCTCCACCCCTTCTTTTTCTTGATTAATCTGAGTAGAGGTGCATGAATTTTGTTTTTTCAAAGCACCAGTTTCTGGTTTTATCAATTTTCTGTGTTTTCCTGTTTTCTTTTTCATTGATTTCTGCTCTTATATTCATTATTTCCAACTGTCTTTTGACTTTTGATTTCATTGGTCGTCTTATAGCTTTTAGAGTGGAAGCGAAAGTCATTGTCATAGTACCTTTATCTTTCTAAAATACGTGTTTTTGTGCTATAAATTTGCTTTTAAGCACTGTGTTACCTGCAATCCATAAATCGAGATATGTTTTGCTTTAATAAAAGGAAAAAAATTAAAAATATTTTGTAATTTTGTGATTTCTTTTTGACCATCTGTTATTTTATAGTTTTTAAATATTTCTTTGTGTTAGTGATTTCTAATTTAATTCTATTTTGGACACAGCATATTTATGTGAACTTGAAGTCTTTTAAATACATTGAGACTTATTTTATGTCCCCTAAGTAAATGTTTTCTGTATTGGTAAATATGTAACGTGTACTTAAAAAGAATGTATATTCTGCTGTTTTTCGGTTGTTCAGAAGTGATAGTAAATCTGGTTCTTCTTATTCCATCTTGACTAAAAAGGGGAAGTCAGTAATTTTTTTGAAACTACTTAGATATAGTTCACATTTCATAAAAATTCATCTGTTTTAAGTGTTTGATTCATTGCTTTTTTACTGTATTCATAAAGTTGTATAGCGGTCACTACTACCTAATTCCAGTATATTTTCACCATCCAAAAGAGAAAGCCCATACGAGTTATTAGTCATACCCATTTCCCCTCTGCCAGCTCTTGGCAGTCACTACATCTCCTTTCTGGTCTCTCTAGATAAGCTTATCTTGTAATTTTAATGTAAATGAACCATATACTATGTAGCCTTTCAGACTGGCTTCTTTTGCTTACTGTAATATTTTTAAGGTTCATTCATGTTGTACCATGTATTATTATTTCTTTTTATGGCTGAATAATACTTCTTTGTATGGATATTTTATTATGAGGAAATAGTCACTTTTTTGGCAGGGCGGAAAATATTTTTTTCCCTAAACTTCAAAACTTTTTATTTGTATTGGGTTATAGTTGATTAACAATACTGTGGTAGTTTCAGTTGAATAACAGAGGGACTCAGCCATACATATACGTGTATCCATTCACCCCCAAACCCCCGTCCTATCCAGGCTGGCACATAACATTGAATAGACTTCCATGTGCTATACAGTAGGTTCTTGTTGGTTATCCATTTTGAGTATAGCAACCTGTACATGACCTTCTGAAACTCCCTTCCTCCTGGCAACCACAAGTTAATTTTCTAAGTTTGTGAATCTCTTTCTGTTTTGTAAGTTCATTTGTATCATTTCTTTTTAGAGTCCACATATAAGAGATATCATAAGATATTTCTCCCTCTCTGTATGAGAAGGTAGACATTTGAATTACTACCCTTCCCTTTTGCCTGTGGTCAATAACGCAGCTATGAACTTTTGTGTACAAGATTTTATGTGATATGTTTTCAGTTCTCTGAAAATCCTACATTTGTTGTAGAATTGCTGGCTCATAGGGTTACTGTTTCAGGTAAGGGCTTCCCTAGTGGCTCAGATGGTAAAGCGTCTGCCTGCAGTGTGGGAGACCCAGGTTTGATCCCTGGGTTGGGAAGATCCCCAGGAGAAGGAAATGGCACCCATTCCAGTACTCTTGCCTGGAGAATCCCATGGACTGAGGAGCCTGGTAGGAAAGAGTCGGACATGACTGAATGACTTCACTTCAGGGTCACTGTTTCAGGTTTTGACATACTTCCAAACTGCTTTCCAAATAGTTGTACTGTAATGCATCCCTACCAGAAATGTATCAGAGTTCCAATTTCTTGGCATTTTCTTCTTATATGCTATGTTTTTTCTTAAATTATTATCGCCATCTTAATGAATGTGAAGTGGTTATTGTGGTTCTAGTTTTCATGGAGGTTGAGATCTGTTTCCATCTAAGAGTTTTAAAGTTTTGGTTCTTAAATTTAAATCTTTGATCATTTTTAGTTACTTTTTGTATATGATGTGAAGTAGGATCCAGATTTGTTCTTTTGCTTGTGTATATCTAGTGGTTACTGCAACATGCATTGAAAAGATTATTCTTTCTCCATTCAGTTGTCTTAGTTAGCCCCCTTGTAAAGTATTATCTGAACCATAAATATAAGGGTTATTTTTGGGCTCAGTTCTATGCCATTGATTTATATAAATGTTTGTGATCATGACAGTACCACACAGCCTTAATTGCTAAAGCTCTTTAGTGAGTTTTTCTAATTCCTTTTTAGGTGACTTGGTTTTATATCCTTGTATATAAAATAGACTATTTAAAGAAATTTAAATAAAACTTAAGACTCATAATTTATGAGTCTTTATAAATTAATAGAGCATTGTGTTTGCTAAAAGTACTCAGTATATATTTTCACTAAGTAAACTGGTAAATATTATTCACCATAGATGTTCAGTTCAGTTCAGTCGCTCAGTCGCATCCTACTCTTTGCGACCCAATGAGTCGCAGCACGCCAGGCCTCTCTGTCCATCACCAACTCCCGGAGTTCACTCAGACTCATGTCCATTAAGTCCGTGATGCCATCCAGGCATCTCATCCTCTGTCATCCCCTTCTCTTCCTGCCCCCAGTCCCTCCCAGCATCAGAGTCTTTTCCAATGAGTCAACTCTTCCCATGAGGTGGCCAAAGTACTGGAGTTTCAGCTTTAGCATCATTCCTTCCAAAGAAATCACAGGGCTTATCTTCTTCAAAATGGACCGGTTGGATCTCCCTGCAGTCCAAGGGACTCTCAACAGTCTTCTCCAACACCACAGTTCAAAAGCATCAATTCTTCAGCACTCAGCTTTCTTCACAATCGAACGCTCAAATCCATACATGACTACTGGAAAAACCATAGCCTTGACTAGACGGAACTTTGTTGGCAGAATGATGTCTCTGCTTTTGAATATACTATCTAGATTGGTCATAACTTTTCTACCAAGGAGTAAGCGTCTTTTAATTTCATGGCTGCAATCACCATTTGCAGTGATTATGGAGCCAAAAAAATTAATGTCTGACACTGTTTTCACTGTTTCCCCATCTATTTCCCATGAAGTGATGGGACCGGATGCCATGATCTTCGTTTTCTGAATGTTGAGCTTTAAGCCAACTTTTTCGCTTTCCACTTTCACTTTCATCAAGAGGCTTTTAAGTTCCTCTTCACTTTCTGCCATAAGGGTGGTGTCATCTGCATATCTGAGGTTATTGATATTTCTCCCAGCAGTCTTGATTCCAGCTTGTGTTTCTTCCAGGCAGTGTTTCTCATGATGTACTCTGCATATAAGTTAAATAATCAGGGTGACAATATACAGCCTTGATGCACTCCTTTTCCTATTTGGAACCAGTCTGTTGTTCCATGTCCAGTTCTAACTGTTGCTTCCTGACCTGCATACAGATTTCTCAAGAGGCAGGTCAGGTGGTCTGGTATTCCCATCTCTCTCAGAATTTTCCACAGTTTATTGTGATCCACACAGTCAAAGGCTTTGGCATAGTCAATAAAGCAGAAATAAATGTTTTTCTGGAACTCTCTTGCTTTTTCCATGATCCAGCGGATGTTGGCCATTTGATCTCTGGTTCCTCTACCTTTTCTAAAACCGGCTTGAACATCAGGGAGTTCACGGTTCACGTATTGCTGAAGCCTGGCTTGGAGAATTTTGAGCATTACTTTAGTAGCATGTGAGATGAGTGCAATTGTGCAGTAGTTTGAGCATTCTTTGGCATTGCCTTTCTTTGGGATTGGAATGAAAATGGACCGTTTCCAGGCCTGTGGCCACTGCTGAGTTTTCCCAATGTGCTGGCATAGTGAGTGCAGCACTTTCACAGCATCATCTTTCAGGATTTGAAACAGCTCCACTGGAATTCCATCACCTCCACTAGCTTTGTTCATAGTGATGCTTTCTAAGGCCCACTTGACTTCACATTGCAAGATGTCTGGCTCTAGATGAGTGATTACATCATCATCATTATCTGGGTTGTGAAGATATTTTTTGTTCAGTTGTTCCATGTATCCTTGCCACCTCTTCTTAATATCTTCTGCTTCTGTTAGGTCCATACCATTTCTGTGCTTTATGGAGCCCATCTTTGCATGAAATGTTCCCTTGATATCTCTAATTTTCTTGAAGTGATCTCTAGTCTTTCCCATTCTGTTGTTTTCCTCTACTTCTTTGCATTGATCGCTGAAGAAGGCTTTCTTATCTCTTCTTGCCATTCTCTGGAAGTCTGCCTTCAGATGCTTATATCTTTCCTTTTCTCCTTTGCTTTTCACCTCTCTTCTTTTCACAGCTATTTGTAAGGCCTCCCCAGACAGCCATTTTGCTTTTTTGCATTTCGTTTCCATGGGGATGGTCTTGATCCTTGTCTCCTGAACAGTGTCACGAACCTCCTTCCATAGTTCATCAGGCACTCTATCTATCAGATCTAGGCCCTTAAATCTATTTCTCACTTCCACTGTATAATCATAAGGGATCTGATTTAGGTCATACCTGAATGGTCTAGCGGTTTTCCCTACTTTCTTCAATTTAAGTCTGAATTTGGTAAAAGGGTTTGATCTGAGCCACAGTCAGCTCCTGGTCTTGTTTTTGTTGACAGTATAGAGCTTCTCCATCTTTGGCTGCAGAGAATATAATCAATCTGATTTTGGTGTTGACCATCTGGTGATGTCCATGTGTAGAGTCTTGTCTTGTGTTGTTGGAAGAGGGTGTTTGCTATGACCAGTGCATTTTCTTGGCAGAACTCTATTAGTCTTTGCCCTGCTTGATTCGGCATTCCAAGGCCAAATTTGCCTGTTACTCCAGGTGTTTCTTGACTTCCTACTTTAGCATTCCAGTCCCCTATAATGAAAAGGACATCTTATTTGGGTGTTAGTTCTAAAAGGTCTTGTAGGTCTTCATAAAACCATTCAACTTCAGCTTCTTCAGCATTACTGGTTGGGGCATAGACTTGGATAACTGTGATATTGAATGGTTTTCCTTGGAGATGAACAGAGATCATTCTGTACCATAGATGTAATCTCATTCAGTTCAGTTCAATCGCTCAGTCGTGTCCAACTCTTTGCGACCCCAGGAATTGCAGCACGCCAGGCCTCCCTGTCCATCACCAACTCCCAGAGTTAACCCAAACTCATATTGATCGAGTTGGTCATTCCATCCAGCCATCTCATCCTCTCTTGTCCCCTTCTCTTTCTGCCCCCAATCCCTCCCAGTATCAGGGTCTTTTCCAGTGAGTCAACTCTTTGCATGAGGTGGTCAAAGTACTGGAGTTTCACCTTTAGCATCATTCCTTCCAAAGACCACCCAGGACTGATCTCTTTTAGTATGGTTATTTAGATTTCCTTGCAGTCCAAGGGACTCTCAAGAGTCTTCTCCAGCATGACAGTTCTTAAGCATCAATTCTTCGGTGCTAAGCTTTATTCACAGTCCAACTTTCACATCCATACATGACCATTGGAAAAACCATAGCCTTGACTGGACGGACCTTTGTTGGCAAAGTAATGTGTCTGCTTTTGAATATGGTGTCTAGTGATATAAAATTCTGAACCATCAGCTAATTGAAGATGGCATACTTACTGTTACTTTAAGTCTGCTTAAATTTCTTCTTTTGCTTTCTTCTTAGGTTAATACAATCTGTTGGAATGAGACTGCAGAATATATTTTATCTGGCTCAGATGACACCAAACTAGTAATTAGTAATCCTTACAGCAGAAAGGTAAAGTGGTTTTTAAAAATCTACAATTTAATGAGAAAAAAAAGGAAGCTAGAAATCAAATTGTGCATAATCATGAAGTGGGCATTTGCAAAGAATGTTGTTATTTTGCTAAAGTTTATTACATAATTTGGAAGTTATTGCATGCAGTTACTTAATTTCTTTTGGAAAACATTAGATTTCATTCAATTCTAGAAAATTTAAATATACTTCATTTATTCATGGTCATAAAATTGCAAAAATGATATCTCAATAAGCCATTCTTCGTGGGGAAAACTGTGATTTTTTTTTTTTTTTTATGCTCACAGAAACTAATCTTATAATCATGCAATCAGCCAAGCATTTTAAGAAACTGAATTTTATCAGTTTACACACAGTGGGTAGGTTCTAATAAAATGCTCATAACATCCAGTTCAGTAAACTGGGAAATCGTACTGAGTTTTAATTAGGATTATGTTCTAATTTTTATTGGCTCTTTTTCTGACTTTATATAAGTAAGTAGGTATATGTATACTTTCATGTGAATGAGAACATTGTAGATTATCAGACTAAAGTTTTAATATTAGCAATCTTACAGAATAAATGGTACATTAAAAAAATTTTTTTCTACATTTAAATAGTTTAGATAATTAAATAAATGTTTGTGGTTCTACAGCCTAAAAAGAGGTTGATGTTGAGGCTCTCCTTCATTAAGGGAGAGACAGCTTTACTTATCTGTCCTGACTTAGCAGAGGGAAAGTTGTTATTTCCAAATCCTGATTGTCTTAGCTTGCAATTACTCAAAGAACCTTTTTCTTCCATCAGGAAAACTTCCTAGAATAATGTATATATGGAATACTTTTGGATTATCACAATCCGAAATTGGGCCTTCCCTTGGTGACTCAGATAAAGAATCTGCCTGCAATGAGGGAGACCCAGGTTCAGTTCCTAGGACAGGAAGATCCTCTGGAGAAGCGAATATCCACTCTAGTATTCCTGCTTGGAGAATTGACAGAGGAGCCTAGTGGGGTCGCACAGAGTCGGACACAAGTGAAGTGACAGCATGCAGCATACATCAGAAGTTTAATGTTCATAGTATTTAAATATCTCGATACCAATGGAATAATTTTTTTAAATATAGAGCTTTAGTTTTTAAAATAAAAATTGTGAAAATACACATTACATAAAATTCAGCTTGTTAGCCATTTTCTAGAGTTTGGTGTACCAGCAGTAAGTTGATTCATATTGTTGTGATAGCATCACCATCACAGTCTTGAAAAGCTGACCCTCCTCATTAAGCAGGAACGCTCCATTCTCCCCTTCTCCAGTGCATGGCAACCATTATTCTATTTTCTATCTCCTTGCATTTGTCTATTCCAGGTACCTCATATAAGTATTTGTATACAGTGTTTGTCCTTATGTGACTGGCTTATTTCAGTTAGAATAAGGTCCTTAAGGTTTGTTCATGTGCCAGGATTTCTTTTCTTTTTAAAGCTGATGATGTATGCTTATGTCATGTTTTGCTTATGCTTTCATCTGCCAGTGGACACTTGGGTTATTCCACCTTTTGGCTATTGTGAAGAATGCTGCTATGAGGACAAGAGCACAGATATCTCTCCAAGCCCCTGCTTTCAATTATTTTGTGAATATGCCTATTGGAGTAATTTTTAAAGATTTTATTTTCCCTTTAAAGTGATTACTCTTTTCAATTTGAGAAATGACTAACAGATAATACTTTAATAGATTTTAAGTATAAAAGACTATAGTTTTCTTTTAGTGGTTTTAATAGATCAAAATTTGCTATCATATATGTTTATTGTTTTGAAGCACTGATAATTCATTACATGGGAAAGTAAAGCTTTTTGATCTTGAGTCAGATATTACCTGTTCTTATAGTCCCACTCTATTTTTAGATCCTGTGAGTTGATGGGAAAATTAATTTAAGGCATATAAAATTTTTAAAACTTAAGAAAATAGATTTAAGTGTTCCTTATTAATGGCATCATATCTTAATTATATATATCATAGTTCTGAATATATATATATATATATATATATAATATATATATAAAAGCTTTCCCCCTTAAAGTTACAGGCTAGTTGTTTGGACCAATTCTCCTACTGAAATGAACTCAGAAATACTTGTTTAAAAAATTATACTAAAAGTAACAAAAGACTATTTTGATAGTAAAGAATTATCAGTCTAAAATAGAAGGGAAGGCTTCCCTAGTGGCTCAGTGATAAAGAATCCACCTGCTAGTGAAGGAGACATGAGTTCAATCCCTGATCTGGGAGGATTTCATGTGCTGTGGAGCAACTAAGCCCTTGAGCCACAACTCTTGAGCCTGTGTTCTAGAGCCTGGGAGTGGCAATACTCAGCCCATGCACACTAGAGCCTGTGCTCCAAAACAAGAGAAGCCACCACAGTGAGAAGCCTGTGCACTGCAACTAGATAGTAGTCCTTGCGCTCCACAGCTAGGGAAAAGCCCACCCAGCAACGAAGACCCAGCATAGCCAAAACTAAATAAATAAAATTATGCAAAATGGAAGGGAAAAAGGTGAATCCAGAGAAGTGAGCATAACTTTTGCCCTGAAGATATTTGTCAGTCTTATATCTAAACTTCAGTTTTGGTGGCCTTGAAGGTCAAGGTAAATAGAAACAAAGCTCAGGATCCCAATCATGTATGGATTCCTGTAGGAGACTTTATACTATTTTCTGGGACTGTCTATACCATGAGGACTCCCAAAAGTCCTCATGGTATAGATGAAACAGAAGGAAGTTAGTCCTCTGGTAGCCTGGGAGCATCCTCTGTTAAAGAAATCCTGAATATATGCAAAAGTTTGATTTGGCTTCATCCAGCTACCTTTAGTTCTTAGAGCATAAAATGTTACTTGTTTCTTCTATGCTTTTCTTCTACTTTTCTCGGTTAGTGGTGTGTTCTTTCCCATGCACCTCCTACCTACTTGGCAAGTTTAATTTCATCCTTTGAACTTCAACTCTTATCTGTTCAGTTCAGTTGCTCAGTCGTGTCCAACTCTTTGAGACCCTGTGCACTGCAGCATGCCAGGCTTCCCTGTCCATCACCAACTCCCGGAGCCTGCTCAAACTCATGTCTGTTGAGTTGGTGATGCCATCCAGCCATCTCATCCTCTGTCCCCCTTCTCCTGCCCTCAGTCTTTCCCAGCATCAGGGTCTTTCCCTGTGAGTCAGTTCTTTGCATCAGGTGGCCAAAGTATTGGATCTTCAGCTTCATCTGAAATAATCTGTAATAATCTCTGATTTCCTCTAGGTGAATGTAGGCATTCCTTCCCCATGTTCTGGTATTTTATGGGTAACTCAATTACTATGTGGAGAAGGCAATGGCAACCCACTCTGGTACTCTCGCCTGGAAAATCCCATGGATGGAGGAGCCTGGTAGGCTGTAGTCCATGGGGTTGCTTTCACTTTTCCTTTCATGCATTGGAGAAGGAAATGGGAACCCACTCCAGCTTTCTTGCCTGGAGATTCCCAGGGCCAGGGAGCCTGGTGGGCTGTTGTCTGTGGGGTCGCACAGAGCTGGGCGTGACTAAAGCAGCTCAGCAGCAGCAGCAGCAGTGGCAATTACTATGTTTGTGTTTGCATGTTGCTCACTACTAGATTCTAACTTATTTGGGACAATGACAGTTTCGTTTTAGTTTCTTTAACACTTAGTAAATTACCTGTTACATAGTAGGTGCTCAATAAGTGTGAGTAAAAGAAGGCAAGAAGTTTCTGTATTCAGTGCCTTAGACAGGAGTAGGGGTGAATTTGAGGAGGAGTGATTTTTACTAAGAGATTGAAGAGCTAACATCTTCTATCTGGACACTCCTGGACTAAGCTTGAAGTTTTAGAAGTGTTGTCTATTAAATGATGCACAAAGAAAGTGATACCTGCTTGGCCAGCTAGGTTAGTGACAGTAACCTGATGATTAGCAAAGTGATAGAAGTTATGGCTAGTTCACTTTCACATTTGTTGCTAATCGTATTTTACAGTATGTTATATTCATTTCATATTCTTACTCTGTCAACTTCCATCTCTGTTAGCCATTAGTTTTAGGTGTTTTCTGAAACCCAAGAATGGAAATCCATTTTTGTAATGGTATTTACCATTAATCCAAGGAAAGCATACATAGGAAAATATTTCCAGTTTTTAAAATTTATAAATGTTTGCACCTGTGCATCTGTGTTTTCTTAAAGTGACACTTATTGCTGTTTACCTCCAGTAGCATGTCTCTCTATTGATTGCATTGACCCATTTCCACATTAAAAACAAATTCCAACCTTTGGTAAAATTACTAACTGTATATACATAAATACAATTCATCCAACAGTTATCTATTAATCAGGGATGTTCAGTTCAGACACTAAGTCCTGTCCGACTCTGTGATGCCATGGACTACAGCATACTAGGCTTCCTTGTCCTTCACCATCTCCTGGAGTTTGCAGAAAATCACCTACATTGAGTTGATGATGCCATCCAGTCATCTCATCCTGTTACCTCTGCTCCTCCTGCCTTCAGTCTTCTCTACTATTAGGATCTTTTCCAGTGAGTTGTATGTTTGCATCAGGTGGCCAAAGTATTGGAGTTTCAGCTTCAACATCAGGCCTTCTAATGCACATTCAGGACTGATTTCCTTTAGGATGGACTGGTTGGATCGCCTTGCAGTCCAAGGGACTCTCAAGAGTCTTCTCCAACACCACACATCAAAAGCATCAATTCTTTGTTGCTCAGCTTTCTTTATAGTCCAGCTCTCATATTCATACATGACTACTGGAAAAACCATAGCTTTGACTAGACAGACCTTTGTGGACAAAGTAATGTCTCTGCTTTTTAATATGCTGTCTAGATTATTAATTGGAGAAGGCAGTGGCACCCCACTCCAGTACTCTTGCCTGGAAAATCCCATGGAAGGAGAAGCCTGGAAGGCTGCAGGCCATGGGGTCACTGAAGGTCGGACATGACTGAGCAGCTTCACTTTCACTTTTCGCTTTCATGCATTGGAGAAGGACATGGCAACCCACTCTAGTGTTCTTGCCTGGAGATCCCAGGGACGGTGAAGCCTGGTGGGCTGCCATCTCTGGGGTTGCACAGAGTCGGACATGACTGAAGTGACTTAGCAGCAGCAGCAGCATCTAGGTTATCAATAACTTTTCTCCCAAGGAGTAGCCTCTTTTAATTTCATGGCTGTAGTCACCATCTGCAGTGATTTTGGAGCCTGAAAAATAAAATCTGCCACTGTTTCCACTGCTTCTCCATCTATTTGCCATGAAGTGATGGGATCGGATGCCATGATCTTAGTTTTCTGAATGTTGAGCTTTAAGCCAACTTTTTCACTCTCCACTTTCACTTTCATCAAGAGGTTCTTTACTTTCTTCACTTTCTTCTATAAGGGTGGTATCATCTGCATATCTGAGGTTATTGATATTTCTCCCAGCAATCTTGATTCCAGCTTGTGCTTCATCCAGCCCAGCGTTCCTCATGATGTACTCTGTATATAAGTTAAATAAGCAGGGTGATGACGATATACAGCCTTGACGTACTCCTTTTCCTATTTGGAACCAGTCTGTTGTTCCATGTCCTGTCCTAACTGTTGCTTCCTGACCTGCATACAGATTTCTCAAGAGGCAGGTCAGGTGGTCTGGTATTCCCATCTTTTTCAGAATTTTCCACAGTTTATTGTGATCCACACAGTCAAAGGCTTTGGCATAGTTAATAAAGTATGGCACCCCACTCCAGTACTCTTGCCTGGAAAATCCCATGGATGGAGGAGCCTGGTAGGCTGCAGTCCATGGGGTCGCTAAGAGTCATGTCTATGACTGAGCGACTTCACTTTCTCTTTTCACCTTCATGCATTGGAGAAGGAAATGGCAACCCACTCCAGTGTTCTTGCCTGGAGAATCCCAGTTAGGGGAGCCTGGTGGGCTGCCGTCTAAGAGGTTGCACATGACTGAAGAGTCGGACATGACTGAAGTGACTGAGCAGCGCGCCGACGTTATCTGGACCGCTTTTCAGGACCCCCGTGCTGTGGCCGGGGCCTGGGGCCCGCTTGGTTCCCGGGGGGTGGGCGGCGCTCAGCAGCAGCAGATGTTATTCTGGAACTCACTTGCTTTTTCAGTGATCCAGCAGATGGTGGCAATTTGATCTCTGGTTCCTCTGCCTTTTCTAAAACCAACTTGAACATCTGGAAGTTCACAGTTGATGTATTGTTGAGGCGTGACTTGGAGAATTTTGAGCATGACTTGACTAACCTGTGAGATGAGTGCAGTTGTGAGGTAGTTTGAGCATTCTTTGGCATCACCTTTGTTAGTATTTCCACTTCCTTATATAGTGTATTAAGGAAAGAGAAATGTTAGTTTTTGCCTTGATAAACTAGGTGATCAAGTTGTGGTAGACAGTGATCAACTATGTGTGGGTGGATAGTGATGTTATTAAGGTGTGGAATACTAGAGAGGGTATGAATTTGGAGTGGGACATCTGAAATGAAGAGATTTTTTCAGAGAGAACAGATTTGTTCAGTGGAAAGGACTTCAGTTTTTACTAATTACTTTAATAGTTACTCTGATTAATTAATTTCTTTCCAGTTTTGAGTGATATGTGATATGCCAACTCACATTAGTATACTGAATGAGATTCCTGCTTTTGTTTTTGAAGCTATGCATTAGGCTTCCCTTGTAGCTCAGTCAGTAAAGAATCTGCCTGTAGTGCAGGAGACCCGGGTTCGATCCCTAGGTTGGGAAGATCCCCTGGAGATCCCACTTCAGTATCCTTGCCTGGAAAATCTTATGGACAGAGGAGCCTGGTGGACTGCAGTCCCTGGGGTCGCAAAGAGTCAGGCATGACTGAGCGACTAACGCTGATAAACCTGTTGAATGGAGATAAATCAAATTGTTAATAATGTCTGCTGAAGGTGACTAAAGTCAAAGACCTATCAGATTAAAACTGTGAAAGACCTAGCATACATTGTGTGTACTTATATGTACTTAGCTACTTGGTAAACCATGCTGAAATATATGCTACTTGGTAAAGTATGCTGAAATATATGTTGACATTAAAGTTTATGATTCTATCTTGTTTAAAAGCTTTAGATTAATTATTCTCTATGTTATTTCTTATACTTTAATTGAGCAGATCTCAGTGTCTTATACTTGGAGAGAAGAATGAAAAAGTTTTACATGTTTTACAGACAATTTTTATTGTCCATTGGCTTTGGTTAATGTAGGTACAAAGACTCTCCTCTTTTTTTATTTGACCCTAATTAAATGTGCATTCAGAAAACGAAGATCATGGCATCTGGTCCCATCACTTCATGGGAGATAGATGTGGAAACAGTGGAAACAGTGTCAGACTTTATTTTTTGGGCTCTAGAATCACTGCAGATGGTGACTGCAGCCATGAAATTAAAAGACGCTTACTCCTTGGAAGAAAAGTTATGACCAACCTAGATAGCATATTGAAAAGCAGAGACATGACTTTGCCAGCAAAGGTCCATCTAGTCAAGGCTATGGTTTTTCCAGTGGTCATGTATGGATGTGAGAGTTGGACTGTGAAGAAAGCTGAGCACCGAAGAATTGATGCTTTTGAACTGTGGTGTTGTAGAAGACTCTTGAGAGTCCCTTGGACTGCAAGGAGATCCACCCAGTCCATTCTAAAAGAGATCAGTTCTGAACTCCGGGAGTTGGTGATGGACAGGGAGGCCTGACGTGCTGCGATTCATGGGGTTGCAAAGAGTTGGACACAACTGTGCGACTGAACTGAACTGAACTGACATGTACATTAATGGCCAGGGAAGCCTGGAGTCTTGCAGAGAGTAGGACAGGACTGAGTGACTGATCAGCAACAGATAAAACTTACAGTGGAGTATTGTATGGTACTCAGCAAACCCTTGTTTTGTTTGTGATCCCAGGACTTAGATGAAGTGAATTTTAATACTTAAGTATTTAAATTTAAGTATTTACTTCATTTGTCAAGGTAATTAGCTGGTAATATATATTTGTGTTCTGGCTTAGTGTCATATTGTCAGTTAATGAATTTATCAATTAGTCTTATATTGTAAGTAGTTACTTGAAACCAAACCAAAAACAAAGTTGATATATCTTTTCCTAAATTTTTTTAAATTTGAAAACTGATCGATAAGTTAAAAAGGTAATACAATCAACATCCACAAATAGACTTTTGAAAAAGTATTTCAGTACAGTTTGGAGGTGTCATGCATTTTATGAATGCTCTGACATCTGTCAGCTAAGAACAAGAACATTATCTCGTGTAACTGCTAATGCAGTTACCATGGTTAGGATATGTAATATTGAATATAGAGTTGATCCTCTTTACTTACAGATTCTATGTTTGCAAATTTATCAACTCATTAAATTTATTTTTACCCTTCCATATCAATAACTTTCAGTGCTTTTCTGGTCATTGATGGCCATTCACATGTACATTCAAATTGCAAAAATTTGAATTGTCTAACTCATACATCAATACACATGTTTCTCAGATGAGATCAAACAAGGTACTGCTCGATACTTCTTGTTTCACATTGAATACTGTAAGCATACTGCATCCTTTTTGTGATATGTTGAATGTCACACGTTTTGCATTTTCGTGCTTTTTGTTCATGACTTCAGTGGTTAAAAGGGTCCCCAGTTATCTTGCTGAGTACTGTCTAGCCTTCCTAAGTATAAGAAACCTGGAATATACTTTGTAGAGAAAATATGTTAGATGAGCCTCATTTGTTACTGTTTGTTGTCCAGTTACTAGTCATGTCCAGCTCTGTGACCCCATGGACTACAGCCTGCCAGGCTTGCCTGTTCTTCATTATCTCCTGTAATTCTCTCAGATTCATGTTCACTGAGTCAGTGACACTATCTCATCCTCTGCCACTCCCTTTTCTTTTTGCCTTCAGTCTTTCTCAGCATCAGGTTCTTTTCTCATAACTCGTTTCTTCACATCAAGTGGCTAAAGTATTGTAGCTTCACCTTCAGCATCAGTCCTTGCAATGAATATTTAGATATGAATTATAGTACTCTTTTCCCTAAGTTCATTGTTAATGAATCAACAATATGTATCAAATAAAGTGTCTTTAAACAAACACATACAGCAGAGTTACTTACTGATGTATTGATGAAAGGTTTGTGGCCAGAGCCTCACAGAAACCTAACCCTGTATTTCCATCGGAGCAGTCACCATTGGGTGTAGCACTTGCTAAGGCGGTGTTAGGCGTTCCTTGGTGGCTCTGTGTTAAAGAATCCACTTCCAGTTCAGGAGTCTTATGTTCGATAACTGGGTTGGGAAGATCCCTTGGAGAAGGAAACGGCAGCCCATGCCAGTATTTTTGCCTGGGAAATCCTTTGGACAGAGGAGCCCAGTGGGCTATAGTCCATGGAGTTACAAAAGAGTCAGACACAACTTATTGATTAAAAAACAATGTAATCTTAGTGGTGACTTTATAGAACATAAGTACTAGTAGTAATGAGAATTGCCTGTATGCTATATATATAATGTATATGATTTTGTACTATCAACTAAAAAATGCACATCCTAAATGTTGAGAATTGTTTTTTATTCAGTGGTCATACTAAAGGACTTAAGCCAGGAGACAGCCTCTCAGATATCTCTGAGGAACTGTTCTGAAGAGGTAAAGGGGAGCCAGGATAAGTATGAGAGTTTCTGCAAAAGAAAAAAACAATCCACAAAACTCCAGGTAATCAGAACATCAAAAGATTAATGCTAATTTAAGAAAACCCAGACATCTCAAGTTAATATATTTAGGAGAATAAATTTTATCTTTTCTTGGGGAAGATACTGGAATCTGGGCTTAATGAAATTGTTCCTTTGTTCTGTCCCTTGACTATCTAAGGTCCTTTTTTTCTCCATCCTGAATCCCCTCAGGGTACACCATTGGGGGTGTCTGCAGAGACTGATGGCTTGATGACTGGCAGCCTATTTATCGCTGTTCTAAGTTCCCCTCAGGGTTAACCACTGGGGGTAACTGCAGTGATTGTTGAATGTAACATCCACTCTTACAGTGTTATGCAGGCATATCCCAGTGTATGCCTGCCATATCTATAGTATACATAGTATCTGTAGTATATTTTATAGCTTCCCTTATAGCTCAGTTGGGAAAGAATCTGCCTGCAGTGCAGGAGACCTGGGCTTGATTCCTGGGTTGGGAAGATCCCCTGGAGAAGGAAATGGCAACCCACTCCAGTATTCTTACATGGAGAATGTTATGAACAGAGGAGCTGGCAGGCTACAGTCCACGGGGTTGCAAGAGTTGGACACGGCTTAGCGACTAAACCAGCATGTATCTATTACAATATATCTATAGTATATTACATATATACATACATAGACATGTACATATATACCTGTATATATTCAAATTTTTCCATTTGTTTCAGTAATGTTGTTTAGCACTGCCATGCCTCTCTTAATCTAGTCCCCAATGCAGCATCACACATTTCATTTAGTAGTCATATTTCCTTTATCTGCTTGAGAATAGTTCATGCAACTTCTTGGTCTTTCATGACATTGATATGTTGTTTTATTGTTATATTGACTATCAAGTCATTTCATAGAATGTCCCTCCATTTGGATTTGTCTGATTGTTTCTTCATAAGTCGATTAAAATTAAACATTTTTGCTAAGAATTCTCTATGAATGATGTTGTGACATGATATTAATTTGTTCCCTGACTGGTGATGTTAAATTTGATCTTTCCATTGTGAGGGTACATTTATCCTTTGTGATTATAAGCTATCTATGGAGTAGTGTGTTGAAATTGTGTAAATATTCTTTTTCATAGCAATCTTTCATAAAGTGGTTTCAAGATTCATTGATTCTTGCCTTAATCAGTTGTTATAATGTCATTACAAATAGTGTTTTTTAATTCTATCATTTCTTCCACATTTACTAATTGACATTATTTGGTAAATATGAGCATTTCCTTTGTCTTTGCCATCATTTTGAAAAAATTACAATGGGATTATAGATTTTTATTTAATAAATTATAATCTATCACTGATAATCTTTTGGATGCTCAAATTGCTCCAGTTTGTTCAGTAAGACATTTTTTTGTTGTTCTTTTATTCACTTTAAAAAATTTTATTAGAGTATAGTTGACTTATAGTAGTATGTTAGTTATGTTCAGTAAGACATTTAAAGTGAGCTAAAGAAACTTTTTGTTTCTGTTTTGACATACTCTCTTTTTTTAAAGCACATTTTTTAAAATAAAAACCACAACAGATATTTCCATTGTGCTAAATCTCCATTGTATATACATTGTGGGGATGTACTGGAATTTATTCAGCCAGTCTCCTGTGTTTTGTTTGCTATTATGAATGACTCAGTAAATAACTGCTTTTTTAAAATATATATATTGTTGGATGTATACCTTCAGAGTAAATTCTTAGAAATAGACTTGTCTGATCAAAGAGTTAATACATATGTAGTTTTGTGAAGGATTGCTAAATTCCTTTCTATTAGTCTTGCACCATTTAGTATCCCACCAGAATTGTTTAAAGAGCCTGATGTCCCTCTCCCCACCACACTCACTTATATAGTATGTTGTCAAGCTTTTGATTTTTGCTAGTCTAAAAGTGGAAATTGGTGATCTCAATGTAGTTTCAATTTGCATTTCCTGTATGAAGTGGATGGTTTTTCAAAATTTTAAGGCCCATTTGTTTATCTTGGACTATATTCAGATCTTTTGCCCTTTTTTTTCCTTTCTCAATATTTAAGCACTGTAGGGGGAATTTGGTCTTTTATCTGCTATGTTTGTTATAAATATTGCAATGTTTATTTTAAACCATACTTCTGTCACAGGAATTCTGATCTTTTAAATTATTAAGGATTTAGGTGTAGGAACTTCTTTATTCTTTACATAAGTAGGAACTTCTGTACCATTTTATTACTTTACTTTTATGATTCTTTAAGATTTAGTTTGTTTTTATTTTTTCATCCTGAAAGGGAATGACTTAATAATCATTTAGGAAACATTTTCAAAAGTCAGTCAAGATAGTCTTTTCATGTTTACTGTGAGTTTATGAATGAGTCCACATATACCAAATAGGTAGAAATACACATATTTAGTTCTCAGGGCACTGTTGTTGAACCTGTTTGTGTGCCTGATGCACAATGAGGCCAGACAAACAAAAATTTTAGAATTTGGAGCAGAGCAAGGTTTATTGCAAGGATCATGCAAAAGGAACAGGTAGGCTCCTGCTTAAGAGACCTAGACTCTCTGTGGTTTTCAGGAAATAAATTTTTACAAATAGAATTTGAGAGGAGGGCTACCAGGTGTGTAACCCCCGCTGGTTGGCTGGTGGTAAGGTAACATTGTTCTAGGAATCTCCAGCCTGCGGTCCACATGTGCAGCCTAAAGTTACCATCCTCCTTCTGGCTAGGGGCCTTAAGTTCTTGTAGAACTCAGAGATGTATATCAAACTGTTATGCATGACCCCTTCTCCTCCCCTGCAAAGAACCAGAACCAAGTTCCCTTGCCCTTTCTACATTTCCTTAGTCTCCTAATTAGTAACTGAATCTGCCTTTTGGAACTCAGGGAAGGTCTATGAGGCTGAAAGCCGCTTTCCTACAAACAAGAGACAGAAGACACTGTGAAAGACTTTTATGCCTGGGATGGACTCACAGGTTCCTGCCTGGTTGCAGTCCCACTTTCTTTGATTCTCCTCAGTCATGAGAGAAACAGATATTGGACTAGACAGGAAATAAAATTTGGTTAGAGAAGTTAATCATAAACTCTGCAGAGGAACTTAGTTTTGGAGGACTCTGTTTCAGCACTGTTCTTGTTGAAATACTTAACCTTCTTTACATCTCAGAGGGAAATAAAATATGTGAGATTCTGATTTTTTTTTCTAATTATAATATTGGGTTAGCCAAAAAGTTCATTTGGGATTTTCTATGTTACGCAAAAACTTGAACAAACTTTTAGCCAAGCCAATAGCTTGGACTCAAATGATAATTTTTCACTTGAGCTGAGAGTGTTAATGAGAATTTATTCCTGGTTAGGATTATATTAAGTTTGACTTCGAATGCTTCTTTTTAGGAAATAATAATTACTAAAAATTATTCTTAGCAATTTAGTAATTAGTAATAAATTTACTCTTTAGTAGTTTGGCAATAAATTACTAAAAACTCCTCTCTGTGTTTTAGGTTTTGACAACAATTCGTTCAGGGCACCGAGCAAATATATTTAGTGCAAAGTTCTTACCATGCACAAATGATAAGCAGATTGTATCCTGCTCTGGAGATGGAGTAATATTTTATACCAATGTTGAGCAAGATGCAGAAACTAACAGACAATGCCAATTTACATGTCATTATGGAACGACCTATGAGGTACAGTATTACTATGATTTATCTATATGATATATATATGTGTATATGTTTTGTGTGTGTATGTATGTGTAGATAGATGTGTGTATGTACATATTCATGGATAAATAAGTAAAGGTATTACTGACAAAATGTCTAGATTGAGAAAATGTACCTTGATAGGATTGTGAATAAAGTTAAGGAATAAGATGTGAATAATAGTAATGGAGTTTGTAATTCCTTGAGCAACTATAAGTAAACAGATATCAGACTTTAAAGATGCTTCTTTATTGTGCTATAGGGCTGTATACTAGGCTTTAATCTCATTACCACTTTCTCACTGTTTTATATGAAGTCATTGCTGGCATGGTTATCAAAATGTCAGAAGAGATGCTAGTACACTTAAATAAAGGAATCTGATTTCTAAAGGTTATTAATAAGCTCAGGCCCTGAGCTGAATTAAAATGAGGTGAAATGAATCTGAGACTTAGTTATACTGCTTTGGTTCAGAAAAACTGCTTGTTCTTCAGAAAGCTCTTTTATAATCTTGTCATTTCATTTCTTTGTATCAAATGATTCATTGTTTTCCCATATGGTGCTGACATGGTATATTTTTTTTCACTACTTGAATCTCAGTTCTTCTGTACCCTCATGTTATGATACATCCTTACAAAAATAATATTCTATAGCTGGATTTTTTAAAATCTATTTCTCACAAATTTGGAGATTTAATTGGATATTTCAGTCAATTTATGTTTATTGTGAGTGCTGATATATTTGGATCTGTTTATATATCTTATTGTAAGTTTTTATTTGAAAATATTTTCTGTTATTGATTTCCCCATCCTCTTTTTGACATTCTTTTGAATTTCTTGAAGGTTTTGCATTTGGCCCATTTCGTTTCTGCTATTGCAAGAAGATAGATGTTCATATTTTACAAGAGTAGTTAACAAAGTCTAAAGTCAATGAGCACCTTTGCCTTTCTCCTGAATGTATACCTTAGCTCATTATAATCTTTCCATCCCTTGTCTAATTTTATATGCATATATTGCTCAGAGTATAGTTATAGTCTATCTTCTTCTGAATCAAAAATATTATTATTGTTTTATTAGTCTTTACTTAATTATATTAAATTTACCTACGTTTTTACTTGCACTTTTGCCTTTTCTGTTATAGGTTTTCTGTGTGGGGTCATATGGTACCTCACGCACATTCTTTTTTTTTTTTTCCCATTATACAGTTTGTTTTAAATGTATCAAATATACAGTGCAAAGTAAAAAATAAATGTTATTGAAGCTAGGAGAGTAAGTATGCTATTCCTAGTCAGATACAAACTTAGTTATCACACACATACACAAATCAAAAATGACATGAAACAGGAAAAACGGAAGAACTTCTTTTGCTTTCAGAAAACAGCCAAGAAACTGAAGACAATTCTTTTTATAAATTAAAAAAAATTTTTTTTTGTAGTAGGTAACATGCCGCCTTTAGGCACTAAGATACTTTTTTCTGCTTGTAACCTTAATACATCCATATTTTTACTCTCTATAAAAATCAAGTCTCTCAGTAAAAATGGTATTTTACCACACTAATCTTTCAATTCCATCACTAAAAATGTAGTTATACACAACAGTTTCTAGCATCTTGGAACACTCTGCATGATGGATTTTAGTCACTGGAATGACTAATTTCTCAGAAAAGCAGCATTGCCTCAACTGTAGTATGATTTGGTGATCAGTATTCTTATTTTCTAGTAAAGATCTCATAAGCAGGAACACTGGGTTCCTTGTGATTTCATCGATCAAGAAAACATTTCTGAGCAGCTTCTGAGCAAAGATTTAACAGGTTGATCACAGATCTGGGGTCTTCACTCTTCATAATGGCACTGCCAGACAAAATTGTGTTAGCTCCTGCCTTTGCACATTTATGGATGGTGTCTGCACCTACTCCACCATCAACCTCAGTGTCCAAAGATGGGAACTGGGTCCTCAACCAGTGAACCTTTGGCATCATATCTTTCATGAGTTTCTGCCCTACAAGCCCATGTTTCACTGTTATAACCAAGGCCATATCTATCTGACTGATTAGCCCATGGTGTCAAATGCTCACTTGTAGTTCCTGGTTTCTTGAATGTCTTTGGTCAAAGCTCCTGGGTTGTCAGTAGCCTCCAGATGAAAGGTATGTTGATTGGCTCCTGCTACAGCCATTGATTTTACCCACTCTTCTGGCCCGGACACCATCATGTGCATGTCAAAGGAAGGGTCCTGGCCTAGCTGCTTTTGGAGGCTTTCTGCCACAGGGTGACCAAAGGTGATCTTGGGAACAAAATACCCATTTATTACATCCAGGTGCAGATAATCAGCCTCAGAGTCCAACATCTGGAGGTACTCAGCCCCTAAACCAGCCAGATCACTGTTGTGGATGGATGGGCCAATTTTGCAGCCAGATGCCATCGGGTTAGTGCTCCAGAGCTAAAGTACATTCTTTACCAGTTCCTTTAAGTCAGAGTTTGCTGATATAAAACAATTTTAGTTCTATTTTCCTTTTATATCATTCACTTCTTCCCTTTTCATCCTTTTCTAGAAAATTTCTCTTTTATGTCAGTTCTTCAGAGGTAGTCTTCCTAGATACAAGCTTCTAGTTTGACAGTTACTCTATTTCAGGTGATATTTACTGTATTCTGACTTGACTTTTGAAGTTCAGCAGTCAGTCAACAGTTTAATTGTGATTCCTTTGTATTTAAGTTATCTCTTCCTTAACTGAATTTAATTCTGTTTTTCTTTGTGTGTGTGTTTTTTTTTCCTTCATTGATGTCACAACAGTGTATCGAGGTATGGATTTCCTTTTGATTTTTCTTGGAATTTATATGTCTTCTTAGTATGAGAAATTGGAATCTTGAAAAATGAGGGAAACTTATAGATAATAAGTTTTTAGTTCTGTACCATTCTCTGTATATTTTATTGTGGAATTCTGATTAGATATATGTTAAGAACTTCTTGTTGCATCTAGCATTAAACTTTTTTCCCCCATTGAAGTACAAAACATAAAGGAAAAGTACAAAACACTGAGTATATCTCAGTAAATTATCACAAAGCAAATTTGTTCATGTAACAGCCACAAAGATCAAGAAATATAAGGCATTAAGGACTTCCCCGAAATTGCTTTATCCTGATTTCCATCATCTTATTTTTCCAACCACTTTAGTTTTTTTATTTTTGAACATTATATGCAGTGAGTCATATTGAATGGTCTTTTGTTTATTTTTAAATTTGTTATCATTTGCTGAGCAAAGTCTTACCTTACATTTGTGAAACTCATTCATGTTGGGTACCACTATAGTGTGTTTATTTTCATTGCTTTTTAGTGTTTGATTGTGTGAATAAACCACAGCTGATGGATCTGTTCTACTGCTGATGAAAATTTTAAACTTGATTTCCAATTTGGAGAACATACTTTACATGACTTTCAGTATATTTATGTTTAGAAGTAAACTTTTCCTGTCATAGGATATGTATTTGTTTATTTTAGAGATAGTGCCAAATATTTTCCCAAAGTGTAACAGCCTGCATTCCCACCAATAGCATATAATAAGAATTCCTTTTGCTCCTCATCTTTGCCAACAGTATATATGGTTAATCTCTAATTTTGAACAGGCTTATTTAAATGTCTTTTACTGTTGTTACTGTTGAGGTTACTGCATAGTTTATTGGTTATTTAGATATACTGTTGTGTCAAGTGCCTATTCAGAATTCTTTCCTAATATTTCTATTAGGTTGTCCATTTGATTTCATTATTACTGTTGATTTATAGGAATTTCTTTTATCTTCAGCCTATGAAACTATCTCTTCCAACTCTGTGGTTATATTTTCACTCTCCTAATGGTGTCTTTTCATGAGCAAAAGTTCTCTGTGTTGTCTTAATGTATTGGTCTTTTTAAAAAAATTTTTACCTGCTTTCTCTATCCTGCTCAAAAAGTCTTTTCCGTTCTGAATATTATGGAGACATTCTTCTGTTTTAGATTTTCTTTTAGAAAGATTATTGTTTTGTCTTTTGCATTTAGATCTTGTTTTGATCTTGTTCAGGTGCTAAGTCCTGTCTGACTCTGTGTGACCCCATGGAGAGCAGTACACCAGGCTTGTCTGTCCTTCACTATTTTCCAGAGTTTTCTCAAAATCAGTATTTCCTAAATTTTCTCAAATGGACCCCTGTCCATTGATTCGGTGATGCTGTATAACCATCTCATCCTCTGCCACCCCCTTCTAGTCTTGCCTTCAATCTTTCCCAGTATCAGAATGCTTTCCAGTGAGTCTGCTCTTCAGGTGGCCAAAGTATTGGAGCTTCAGCTCCAGCATCTTATCTTCCAACGAATATTCAGGATTGATTTCCTTTAGGACTGACTGGTTTGATCTCTTTGCATCCCAAGGGACTCTCAAGAGTCTTTTCCAGCACTACCAGCATTCAGTTCTTTGGTGCTCAACCTTCATTATGATCCAACGCTCACATATGTATGTGACTCCTGGAAAAACAATATTTTTGATTATATGTACCTTTGTCAATCTTTGCTTTCTAATACACTGACGAGGTTTGTCATAGCTTTCCTTCTAAGGAGCAGTCATCTTTTATTTATCAATTTTTAATATAAATTTATTTATTTTCATTGGAGGTTAATTAATTTACAATATTGTATTGGTTTTGCCATACATTAACATGAATCTGCCACAGGTATACACGTGTTCCCCATCCTGAACCCCCCTCCTTCCTTCCTCCCCGTACCATCCCTCTGGGTCATCTCAGTGCACCAGCCCCAAGCATCCAGTATCATGCATCGAACCTAGACTGGCTATTTATTTCATATATGATATTATACATGTTTCAGTGCCATTCTCCCAAATCATCCCGATCTCTCCCTCTCCCACAGAGTCCAAAAGACTGCTCTATACATCTGTGTCTCTTTCGCTGTCTCGCATACAAGGTTATCATTAACATGGCTACAATCACTGTACACAGTGATTTTGGAGCCCAGGAAAATGAAATCTGTTTATATTTCCACTTTTTACCCTTCTGTTTGCCATAAAGTGATGGGACTGGATACTGTAATCTTATTCAGTTTTTGGAATGTAGAGTTTAAGCCAGCTTTTTCACTCTCCACATTCACCATCATCAAGAGGCTCTTTACTTCTCTTCACTTTCTGCATATCTGAGGTTATTGATGTTTCTCCTGGCAATCTTGATTCCAGCTTGTGATTCATCCAGCTCAGCATTTAGCATGATATACTCTTTATATGACAGAATGTGGTCCACTGGAGAAGGGAATGGCAAACCACTTCAGTATTCTTGCCTTGAGAACCCGATGAACAGTATGAAAAGGCAAAATGATAGGATACTGAAAGAGGAACTCCCCAGGTCAGTAGGTGCCCAATATGCTACTGGAGATAGTGGAGAAATAACTCCAGAAAGAATGAAGGGATGGAGCCAAAGAAAAACAATACCCAGCTGTGGATGTGACTGGTGATAGAAGCAAGGTCTGATGCTGTGAAGAGCAATATTGCATAGGAACCTGGAATGTCAGGTCCATGAACCAAGGCAAATTGGAAGTGGTCAATCAAGAGATGGCAAGAGTGAACATCGACATTCTAGGAATCAGCGAACTAAAATGGACTGGAATGGTTGAATTTAACTCAGATGACCATTACATCTACTACTGTGGGCAGGAATCCCTTAGAAGAAATGGAGTAGCCATCATGGTCAACAAGAGAGTCCGAAATACAAAACTTGGATGCAATCTCAAAAGCAACAGAATGATCTCTGTTCATTTCCAAGGCAAACCATTCAATATCATGGTAATCCAAGCCTATGGCCCAACCAGTAATGCTGAAGAAGCTGAACAGTTCTATGAAGACGTACAAGACCTTTTAGAACTAACACCCAAATAAGATGTCCTTTTCATCATAGGGGACTGGAATGCTAAAGTAGGAAGTCAAGAAACACCTGGAGTAACAGGCAAATTTGGCCTTGGAATGAGGAATGAAGCAGGGCAAAGGCTAATAGATTTTGCTAAGAGAACGCACTGGTCATCGCAAACTCCCGCTTCCAACAACACAAGAGAAGACCTTACACATGGACATCACCAGATGTTCAACACCAAAATCAGATTGATTATATTGTTTGCAGCCAAAGATGCAGAAGCTCTATACAGTCAGCAAAAGCAAGACCAGGAGCTGACTGTGGCTCAGATCATGAACTCCTTATTGCCAAATTCAGACGTAAATTGAAGAAGGTGGGGAAAACTGCTAGACCATTCAGGTATGACCTAAATCAAATCCCTTGTATTATACAGTGGAAGTGAGAAATAGATTTAAGGGCCTAGATCTGATAGATAGAGTACCTGATGAACTGTGGTCAGAGGTTCATGACATTGTACAGGAGACAGGGATCAAGACCATCTCCATGGAAAAGAAATGCAAAAAAGCAAAATGGCTGTCTGGGGAGGCCTTACAAACAGCTGTGAAAAGAAGAGAAGCAAAAGCAAAGGAGAAAAGGAAAGAGATAAGCACCTGAAATGCAGAGTTTCAAAGAATAGCAAGAAGAGATAAGAAAGCCTTCCTCAGTAATCAATGCAAAGAAATGGATGAAAACAACAGAATGGGAAAGATTAGAGATATCTTCAAGAAAATTAGAGATACCAAGGGAATATTTCATGCAAAGATGGGCTCGGTAAAGGACAGAAATGGTATGGACCTAACAGGAGCAGAAGATATTAAGAAGAGGTGGCAAGAACACACAGAACTGTACAAAAAATATCTTCATGACCGAGATAATCATGATGATGTGATCACTCACCTAGAGCCAGACATCTGAAATGTGAAGTCAAGTGAGCCTTAGGAAGTATCACTACAAACAGCTAGTGGAGGCGATGGAAATTCCAGTTGAGCTAAATCCGAAAAAAAAAAAAAAAATCCAAAAAATTGATGCTGTGAAAGTGCCGCACTCAGTATGTCAGTCAGCAAATTTGGAAAACTCAGCAGTGGCCACAGGACTGGAAAAGGTCAGTTTTCATTCCAATCTCAAAGGAAGGCAATGCCAAAGAATGCTCAAACTACCACACAATTGCACTCATCTCACACGCTTGTAAAGTAATGCTCAAAATTCTCCAAGCCAGGCTTCAGTAATACGTGAACCATGAACTTCCAGATGTTCAAGATGGGTTTAGAAAAGGCAGAGGAACCAGAGATCAAATTGCCAACATGTGCTGGATCATGGAAAAAGCAAGAGAGTTCCAGAAAAACATCTATTTCTGCTTTATTGACTATGCCAAAGCCTTTGACTGTGTGGGTCACAATAAACTGTGGAAAATTCTGAAGGAGATGGGAATACCAGACCACCTGACCTGCCTCTTGAGAAATCTGTATGCAGGTCAGGAAGCAACAGTTAGAACTGGACATGGAACAAAAGACTGGTTCCAAATAGGGAAAGGAGTATCTCAAAGCTGTATATTGTCACCCTGCTTATTTAACTTCTTTGCAGAGTACATCATGAGAAATGCTGGGTTTGGAAGAAGGCTAAGCTGGAATCAAGATTGCCGGGAGAAATATCAATAACCTCAGATATCCAGATTACACCACCCTTATGGCAGAAAGTGAAGAAGAACTAAACGACCTCTTGATGAAAGAGGGGAATGAAAAAGTTGGCTTAAAGCTCAACATTTAGTAAATGAAGATCATGGCATCTGGTCCCATCACTTCATGGGAAATAGATGGGGAAGCAGTGGAAACAGTGACAGACTTTGTTTTTTTGGGCTCCAAAATCGCTGCAGATGGTGATTGCGACCATGAAATTAAAAGATGCTTACTCCTTGGATGGAAAGTTATGACCAACCAAGACAGCATATTGAAAAGCAGCGACATTACTTTGCCAACAAAGGTCCATCTAGTCAAGGCTATGGTTTTCCAGTAGTGATGTGTGTATGGGAGAGTTGGACTGTGAAGAAAGCTGAGCGCCGAAGAATTGATGCTTTTGAACTGTGGTGTTGGAGAAGAGAGTCCCTTGGACTGCAAGGAGATAAAACCAGTCCATCCTAAAGGAGATCAGTCCTGAGTGTTCATTGGAAGGACTGATGCTAAAGCTGAAACTCCAATACTTTGGCCACCTAATGCGAAGAGTTGACTCATTGCAAAAGACTCTGATGCTGGGAGGGATTGGGCGCAGGAGAAGGGGACGACAGAAGATGACATGGCTGGATGGCATCACTGACTCAATGGACATGAGTTTGGGTTGTCTCTGAGAGTTGGTGATGGACAGGGAGGCCTGGCTTGCTACGATTCATGGGGTCACAAAGACCGAGTGACTGAACTTAACTGAACTGAACTCTTTATATGAGTTTAAATAAATAGGTTGACAGTATACCGCCTTGTTATACTTGTTTCCCAATTTTGAACCATTCAATTGTTTCATGTAAGGCTCTAAATTTTTGCTTCTTGACCACATACAGGTTTCTCAGGAGACAGGTAAAGTGGCCTGGTATTCCATTATTTTAAGATTTTCAAGTTTGTTGTGATCCACACAGTCAAAGGCTTTAGCGTAGTCATTGAAACAGGTATCGATGTTTTTCTGGAATTTTCTGCTTTCTCTATGGTCCAGTGAATGTTGACAATTTGATCTTTGGTTCTTCTGCTTTTCCTAAGTCCTGCTTTTACATGTGATAGTTCTTGGTTCATGTACTGCTGTAGCCTAGCTTGCAGTATCTTGAACATAACCTTACTAGTGTGTGAAACAAGGGCCAGTGTATGGTAGTTTAAACATTCTGTGACATTGCCTTTCTTTGGGATTGGAATGAAGACTGACCTTTTCCAGTCCTCTGGCTACTGCTGAGTTTTCCAAATTTGCTGACATATTGAGTTCAGCACTTGAACAGTATCATCTTTTAGGATTTGAAATAGCTCAGCTGGAATTCCATCTCCTCCACTGGCTTTGTTCATTTTTTTATTATGATGAAATTACATTGAATAACTTATGTATGTTGAACCATTCTTGGGTTCCAGCAGTAAGTTCCACTTGATTAAGATGAATAATCTTGTTAGTTTGTTACTGTTTTAGAGTTGTTTTTTTTTTTTAAATCATTTTCTGAGGATTTTTACTTCAGTTCAGTCTCTCAGTTGTGTCCAACTCTTTGTAACCCCATGAACTGCAGCACACCAGGCTCCCTGTCCATCACCAACTCCTGGAGTTTATCCCAACTCAGGTCCACTGAGTTGGTAATGCCATCCAACCATCTCATCCTGTCGTCCCCTTCTCCATCTGCCTCCAATCTTTCCTAGCATCAGGATATTTCCCAATGAGTCAGTTCTTCGCATCAGGTGTCCAAAGTATTGGGGTTTCAGCTTCAGCATCAGTCCTTCCAATGAACACCCAGGACTGATCTCCTTTAGGATGGACTGGTTTTATCTCCTTGCAGTCCAAGGGACTCTCAAGAGTCTTCTCAAACACCACGGTTCAAAAGCATCAATTCTTCGGCACTCAGCTTTCTTTATAGTCCAACTCTTACATCTACACATGACTACTGGAAAAACCATTTCCTTCACTAGGTGGACCTTTTTGACAAAGTAATGTCTCTGCTTTTTAATATGCTGTCTAGGTTGGTCATAACTTTCCTTCCAAGGAGTAGTGTCTTTTAATTTCATGGCTGCAATCACTGTCTGCAGTGATTTTGGAGCCCCTAAAAGTGAAGTGAGCCCCTGTTCCACTGGTTCCCCATGTATTTGCCATGAAATGATGGGACCAGATGCCATGATCTTAATTTTCTGAATGTTGAGCTTAAGCCAAGTTTTTCATTCTCCTCTTTCACTTTCATCAAGAGGCTCTTTGGTTCTTCTTCAATTTCTGCCATGAGGGTGGTATCATCTGCATATCTGAGGTTATTGGTACTTCTCCCGGCAATCTTGATTCCAGCATTTCTCATGATGTACTATGCATAGAAGTTAAATAAGCAGCGTGACAATATACAGCCTTGACGTGCTTCTTTCCCTATTTGAAACCAGTCTGTTGTTCCTTGTCCAGTTCTAACTGTTGCTTCCTGACCTGCATAGAGGTTTCTCAAGAGGCAGGTCAGGTGCTGGTATCAATATTCATCCATAATACAGGTCTGTAGTTTCACTTTCTTTCAGTATTTTTGTCTGGATTTTGGTACCATGGTAAAGCTGTTTTCATAGAATAAGTTTGAAAGTGTTCCCTCCTCTACAGTATTTTGGAAGAGTTTGAGAGGACAGGTATAAATTTTTAAATATCAGTTCAGTTCAGTCACTCAGTCATGTCTACTCTTTGTGACCACATGGACTGCAGCACGCCAGGCTTCCTTGTCCATCACAAACTCCTGGAGCTTACTCAACTCAGGTCCATTGAGTCAGTGATGCCATCCAACTATTTTATCCTGTGTTGTCCCCTTCTCCTCCCACCTTCAGGCTTTTCCAATATTAGAGTCTTTTCCAGTGAGTCAGTTCTTTGTATCAGGTGTCAAAAGTACTGGAGTTTCAGCTTCAGCATGAGTCCTTCCAATGAATATTCAAGACTGATTTCCTTTAGGATGGACTGGTTTTATCTCCTTGCAGTCCAAGGGTCTCTCAAGAGTCTTCTCCAATCCCACAGTTGAAAAGCATCAATTCTTTGGTACTCAGCCTTCGTAATAGTCCAACTCTCATATCTATACATGACTGCTGGAAAAACCATAGCTTTGATGAGACAGACCTTTGTTGGCAAAGTAATGTCTGTCCTTTTAATATGCTGTCTTGGTTGTTCATAACTGTTCTTCCAAGGAGCAAGCATCTTTTAATTTCATGGATTAATGAATTCATACATGGCTGGATGAAGCACAAGCTGGAATCAAGATTGCCAGGAGAAATATCAGTAACCTCAGATACGCAGATAACACCACCTGAATGGCAGAAATCGAAGAATTACTGAAGAGCCTCTTGATGACAGTGAAGGAGGAGAGTGAAAAAGTTGGCTTAAAACTCAACATTCAAAAAACTAAGATCATGGCATCCAGTGCCATGACTTCATGGCAGATAGATGGGGAAGCAGTGGAAACAGTGACAGACTTCATTTTGGGGGGCTCAAAAATCACTGCAGTAGGTGACTGCAGCCAAGAAATTAAAAGATGCTTACTCCTTGGAAGAAAAATTTTTAAATATGCCTAATGTTCTCAAAGGCATCTGGTCTGAGCTTTCCTTTCTTCGGATGTTTTTGGTTGCTAATTCAGTCTCCTTAGTGTAGTGTTGGCTTGGTTGGTTTGTCCCTATGTTTATCTATCTTTTAGTCTTGGTAATCTGTATATTTCTAAAAATTTATTAATTTCTTCTGTCATTCCAATTGTGGTGTTCATAGTCTCTTAGGATCCTTTTTATTTCTGTGGTATAAGTGTAATATCTCCTCTTTTATTTCCGATTTTTGTTGAATCGTATTACTTTTTTCTTGTTATTCTCAGTGAGGGTTTGTTGATTTTGATGCCCTTTAATAAACCTTAATTCTTTTTCCCTCTGTATCATTTATTTCTGCTCTAATCTTTATTATTTCCTTTCTCCATTAACTTTGGCTTTAATTTGTTATTTTTTCAGTTTTTTGAAGTGTAAAGTTAGGTTGTTGATTTGAGATCTTTTTAATGTAGATAATTACTATAAACTTCTGCCTTAGTACTGTAACATTTACATTTAAAGTAGTTACTTATAGGAAAATACTCACTCCTACCATTAAAAAATTGTTTTCTTTATGTCCTACAAATATTTGTTCACTCTTTTTCTCTGTTGGCTGCTTTCTCTTGTGCTTTATTGTTGTTGTTGCTCTTTCTTTTGTAGTGACATGCTTTAACTCCTTTTTAGAGGCATCTTTTATAGATTTTTTTCATTGTGTTTATTATGAGGACTGCATGAAACATAGTTACAAACTTTGTCTTGCACTGAGAACAGTTTAACTTAAATCACAGACAAAAATTCTGTTTCTTTACATCCTTCCCCCACTTTTTATCAGTGTCACAAATACCATAAAAGCATAATAACTTTTAATGCTTCTATTTTTTAAATTCTATACTCAAATTAAAAGTGATTTTGTACTACCCGTACAGTATTACAGATCTCTGTATTTGTCTGTATATTTACATTTGTGACAATTTTTATATTACCATATGCTGTGTGTTGCTGTCTAATGTCTTTCATTTCAACTTGAAAGGCCTTATTTAGCAGTTCTTGTAAGACAGGTCTTGTGATAACCTTCTGTACTTTTTATCTGAGAAGGTCTTTGTTTCCCTTTCAGTTGTATGGACAGTTTTAGGGGATATAGTATTCTCGGTTTGCAGGTTTTTTCTTTCAGCACTTTTTATCGTACTGCCTTCTGACAGGCAATGTTTCTGTTGAGAAATCCACTGATCTAATGGGAGCTCCTTTGTATGTAATGGTTCATGTTACTCTTGCAGCTTTCAAGATTAACTCACTTTTGACAAGTAGTTTATAGTGTGTCTTGATTTGGGTCTCTTTGGGTCCATCCTAGTTGAAGTTCCATCCTAGTTGAAGTTCCTGAGTTTCTTGAATCTGGATGTTCTTTTTTTCCTCAGATTTGAGAAGTTTTTGCCCCCCTTTTTTTCCAGATAAGCTTGTTAGGTAAAGACGACCAGGACACCAAAACAGTGTCTAACAGGCTTTTAATGGCGAAGCGCTCCCGGGCGGGGTTCCTGGACCGAATGAGGCAGGTCGAGGAAGTCCGCGCTGGGACCGTGTTGGGGGCGGTTTTTATACGTTTGTTGTGAGGGGTGGTCAGGCTAGATGGACGGGGCTTCGGATAGGGCACCAGGCCGAGGCATCGCGGGCTGACAGGTCCTTCCACGTGGCTGGGGTGGGGTAGCTGTAGCTCGTGCAGTGTGCGGTCATTGGTCCCCGGGATCTGGGAGGCTCCTTTCGTTAGGGACGTCCCCCGCCGGCGGGAGGGAGAGGAGGGGCGGCCCATCATGGCCCCCCGGGTCCGGCTTTACAAAGCTCTCCATCCACTCCCCCCTTTTCCTTCTGAAAATCCCATAGTGGAAATATTTGTCATCTTAGTGATATCCTCTAAGTTCCCTTAGGATCTTTTTACTTTTCTTCATTCTTCTTTTGTTCTTGACAAATGGCAATTTTTGAATTTTCTGTTTCTTTTTCTGCCTGATTGAGCCTGTTGTTGATCCTCCTCTAGTGAATTTAGTTACATTCTTCAACTCTGTCATTTCTGTTTCTCTCATTTTTCCATTTTCTTTCTCCCTGGTAATACTCTCATTTGTTCATGCATTGTTTTTGTGATTTGTTTAGTTATCTGTTTGTATTCCCTTGTAGCATATCCCAGGTAGAGTTAGTAGTAAAGAACCCACCTGCAAATTCAGGACACATAAGAGACCTGGGTTCAATCCCTGGGTCAGGAACATCCCCTGGAGAAGAACATGGCAACCCACTCCGGTATTTTTGCCTGGAGAATCCCATGGACAGAGGAGCCTGGCTGGCTACAATCCATGGGATTGCAGAGTCAGAAATGCCTGAAGCGACCTAGTGCACACACTCATATGCACACAGTATATTGAATTTGTTTATTACCATTACTTTCAGTTCTTTTTAGTAATTCATATATCTCCATTTTGTTAGGGTCAGTTTCTGGAGATTTACTTTGCTCTGTCGTTGAGTCATGTTTTCCCATTTTTTTATGTGTTTATTTGGTGAATTTTCTGTTCAGTCTTTTGCCCATTAAAAAAAATACATTTTTATTTCTTTATTTGGCTGCTCTGGGTGTTAGTTGTGGCATGCAGGATCTTTTAAGTTGCAGTGGCATGTGACCTCTTAGTTGAAGCATGTAGAATCTAGTACCCTGATCAGCGATATATTATTAGGGAAATGTCTTAGACACCGGACTATCAGGGAAGCCCCTTGCCCATTGTTTTAATTCTTATTATTGAATTTTGAGGGGTTTTAAAAGTTTGTTTCTGTATATTTTTCAGGCATATGACTTATAATTCTTTTCCTCAGAGTCAGTGGCTAGTCTTTTCATTTTGTTTACACTGTCTTTCAAAAAGAAATTTTATAATTTTAAAGAAGTCCTTTTTATCAAGTTCATTATTTGGAGGGGGGAACCAATGTCACGAGTAAAAATCTTTATTTCACCAAATGTCACAATAATTTTCTCCTAAAAGCTCTATAGTTTTATGTTTTCCATTTTGTATTAGTTTTTTTAGTAAAGTCTGAGATCTGCTTTAAGTTCATTATTTTGCGTGTGGATATTCCAGTTTTCCAACATTGTTTCTTGCCTCTGAACTTTTTTTTCCGTCATCATCATAGGTCGTATGACCATATCTATTTTTGTCTCTTTCTGGGCATTATCTTTTTCTCTTCCCGTGATTCATCACTATGCTTGTACCACCCTGTTTTTATTACTGTAACTTAATATTAACTCTTAAAACCAGGTAGCATAAGTCCTTTCTTCTTTTTGAAATTGTTTAAGGTATTTTAGATTTTTGTATTTCCACATGACTTTTGTTAGGTAAAGATGACCAGGACCCCAAAAGAGTTTTTAGCAGGCTTTACTGGGGAAGCGCTCCTGGGCGGGGTTCCCAGACCCAAAGGAGGCAGGTCCATGAAGTCCACGCCGGACTGTGCTAGAAGTTTGTTTATATATGCTGCTGTGGGGGATGGCCAGGTTAGCAGAAGGGGTTTGGATAGGTTGCCGGTTTGCTGCGGCGCCGGCCGATAGGTTTATCTATGCGGCTGGGCGAGGCGGCTTTGGCAGCGAAGTGTGCTGTCATTGGTCCCAGGGATCCGGAAGCCTCCCTCCGTTAGGGGACTCCCCTGGCCTGCGGGAGAGAGGAGGGGCGGCTCGTTCTGGCAACCGGCGAAGTGTGCTGTCACTGGGGACCTTCTCGCAGGCGGGAGGGAGAGGAGAGGCGGCCCATCATGGCCCCCGGGGTCCGACCTTACAACTTTGATAATCAAACTGTCAGTTTTTGCTACAATTTTTCCTGTGATTTATTTGAATCTATATATCAGTTTAAGAAGCATTGACAACACTGTTCAATCTTCCAATCTATGATTACAGTATATTTCCCTTATTTAGGACTTTAAGTTTACTTGGCAATGTTTTATAATTTTAAGTTTGTGTGTCTTAAGACTTAAATATTTCATATTTTTCATATTATGATAAATGGTACTATTTTAAAATTTTCAATCTCTCATGGTTTTGTTGATAGTATTTTCATGTTCAATCTTATATTCCCCCTGTTTTATTATATTCACTTACTGGTTCCAATAACTTTTTAGGAAAGAAAATCACATAGAAATTTTCTCCTTATGATTATGTGATCTGTGAATATAGAGACACTTTTACTTTTTCTTTCCCAATCTGGGCTGCTTTTATTTCTTTTTGTTGTTATACACATTAGAATTTTCAGTTCAATATTGAATAAAAATAGTAAGACTAAACATTCTTCCTGATATTTGATGTTTCACTATTAAGTATAATAACAGGTGTATTTTAGTAATGGTTTTTATCCAGTTAATTCCTTTCTATTTGTATATTAAAATTACCAGGAATGGATGTTGGATTTTGTCAAATGTTTTTCTGCATTATTTGAAAAAAATTATATATTTTTTCTTTTAGTTTCTTAACACAATGAACTACATTTATTTTTCAAATGTTAATACTAATTTAGCATTCTAGAGATGAACCTCACATAGTCATATTCTATATATTAACCATTTTCTGTGTTGTTGTGTTTAT